>JAMZEH010000015.1:14925000-14957500 GCA_024699665.1 Ostrea denselamellosa | reverse complement strand
CATATTTTCAACACTCACGATCTTCTTTGGGGCGACAATACTATTCGTAATAGAGAAAATGAATATTTGTTTACTATCATACAAGCTTTTATCAAACATAATGGTGGTTTTGATAATTAAGCATATATTTTGTATATGTTATTACTTTGTTTTCCTTTAAGCAATCAAGATGCGCTGGTTAGAGTGTATTCGCATCTGCAATGTCCGTTTACTCACGCATACCAAAACAAAGTTTATTATATATACATGTATGTGAGAGAGAGCGTTCTAAGTCTGAAGAATTTGTGTTCAATCCCTTTGTAAATTCAGTTACAATAAAATATGTTCAAACCCACTAAAATTGACCTCGGTTCTCTTATTTCTCCGATCCCGTGGGGATCTGGATTAGAGTAGATGCTTGTTGTAAGAGGCGACTTTATGGGGCGGTTCTTCGGATGCGACCTAAAAATCCGAGGTTCCGTGTCTCAGGGTGTGTGGTACGATAACGATCCCTCCCTGTTTAAAGCGCTGAGCATAGGCCTAAATTTTACAGCCCTTCACCGGCAACAATGACGTCTCCATATGAGTGAAAGATTCTCGAAAGGGGTGTTAAACAATATACAATCAACCAATCAATCTTATTTTTCCAACACTTTTTGGACCACTTCTTTAGCATTTTGTCTTCCCTTTTTTGTTTAGGAAAACCATTAACTTTATACATTTTTTCTCTCGAATATTGTTCGTTTCGGTTAGGGGTGAGATATGAATCTTTTGTGTCGTCCAATTCAGAAGGTCCTCCAACCCACCTCTGCTTTAAATTCCCTTTCATCCCATTATGATCTGTTAATTTCTGCAGAGTGTGTTGTTTTATCTAGAATTGGGGAGACGACATTTTTGATATGATTTCTACAACGTTTTTCAAGACTCCCTTTTGAAGTAATACTGGTATCAGATTATGGACCTTTAGTTGACACTCTGACTGTTTAATCTATGTCTTCCTACCCAATTTCAATGCAGCAGTAGTTCAATTATGACACAGGCCAATTAAGGCATGCACACGGATAATACACACGTCTACAAGAAGTACTAATCCTAAGCTCTACTCGGGAAAACTAGCTGGATAAAATCTTTTCTCAAAATTCTCCGTCCGAGTTCGTACACTTTATGAAGCCTTTGAAGTAGAATATTAACGGACTTGATATACGACCTTTATATGTAGAATATGTATGAGTAAATATTATTTTACGGCCCTAGAGACCGAACTCAACTTCGTGCGTCCTCCACTACTGGCGCCATTCTAATAAGTAACTCATTTGCATTGCAGATGAACGCGAAACTCTGGAGTCCATGAGTGTGGCCTCTCGCGATTTTATGCAGGTATTATTTCCTCGCTTTTAATAGGAATCTAGAGTAATACTCTCTATAGACATTTATTTCTTGATGTTATTTTATGCCACTATGTTGAAACCAAATATGGCATCATTTGCAATTTCAACCCCGTTTTGTTAACCGACATCCGCGAAAACTTAAATATCACAAGGTTTGAAAGATATTTTGAGGCCGTCTCGCCAAAGCTGCCGCTTTATTTTAAAAATATTTATGCCAAACACTAAAGCGTACTTGACACTCCGTTTTATCTAGACCTCTTGGACCTTTGTGTATTTTTTTAAAATCATTTTTTATTATTTATTTTTTGTTGTTACTCTGTTCTGATAAAATCGAACGTTTGCCTGCTGGTGGAAATCCTATTTTCGCTTCGAGGCATTCAGAGCACAGAACTTCCTCCAAGTTGGTTGAAAACTGATTTAAGATTCCGATCCGCTACTTTTACTTTCACCTTTGGCTGACTAGTCGGTTAATCTTCAGTAAACTGATATAAATCCCCATAGCCAATCGAACTGTATTCTCAAAGATTGTACTAATATGCAATGTTCACAACAGAAATGAATTGAAAAATCATCTTAGCAATAATCATGCTTTGTTCTAACCAGTTTTGAGTGTTGTAAGTACATTTGTACATGTAGATATCGTACGTTTCTGAGAAACCAACTATACCTACTTAAGAAAAGCGAGATCTGATTGTATTTTTATGTACCTCCACCAATCTATAATAGAAAATACATGAAAATATTAGCCTTTAATTTGCGGTTATATCTCATGATATATATTTTCATAACAACATGTGAAAGAAATTGGGCTCAGAGGAACGCGGGTTACGTGAAGTTCGCGGAATTTGGACACCAAGAACACGGAATGTGGACACTAAGAACACGGAGTGTGGACACTAAGAACACGGAATGTGGATACGAAGAACACGGAATGTGGATACTAAGAACACGGAGTGTTGACACTAAGATCACGGGGTGTGGACACATAGAACACGGGATGGGGACACTAAGAACACGGAAAGTGGACACTAAAATCGAAGTGATATGCAATTTCAGACAAGATGTTAACCCGAATTACAAGAATATTCAGAGACAACATAATCCTATCAAGGTACTGAAGCAGCTTGAGTATGTTCTTATTAATATAGTTGCATCACATTAATACATTGCAAACAATATCAAAGGAGAATAATTAATATCGATTTGTTTGTTTGTATATTGTTTAACGTCCCGCTCGAGAATCTTTCACTCATATGGAGACGTCATCATTGCCGGTGAAGGGCTGCAAATTTAGGTCTATGCTCGGCCCTTATAGCCTTTGAGCAGGGAGGGACCTTTATCATGCCTACCTGCTGTGACACGTGACTTCAGTTTTTGCGGTCTCATCCGAAGGACCGCCCCATTTATTCGCCTGTTACGACATGAAAGGGGTACTAAGGACGTATTTTAACCTGGATCGCCATGGGATGAGTTTATTGGCAAAATTTATTGATGTTTGGGTTGTAATAAGAAATAAAAGAGCGGCCATATGACATGCTTAATCCCCTATCGACTTTGCCCTCGGTTTACCCTCGGTCTGTCTGTTTGTCCGACAGCCTGAGGTTTCCCGGACTTTGTTTCCACATTGAATGAAGATGTTCAACTGGCTTTGTCTTGGATAGTTACAGACCAGGTTTGAGTTTCGCTACGCTTGGCCTACTTTTTACTGAATTATGTCCCTTGATGAATGCTTGAGGTTTTCTGGACTTTTGTCCACATTGGATGAAGATATTCAACTGAAATTTTATATATAGCTTTGTCTTGGATAGTTAAAGATCAATTTTGAGTTTCGTTACGCTTGACCGTCTTTTCACTGAATTATGCCCCTTGCTGAATTGCAAGAATCAGTTTTCCGAAATTTCTCCGCATTGGATGAAGCTATCTGATTGAAATTTGATATGTGGCTTTGTCTTGGATAGTTACAGTATGAGTTTAGTTTGACCTACTTTTGATTGAATTATCTTACCGGTAGGGGACTTTGTATTGCCTGCAATACACTCAGAATTCTTCTTTATTTTTTTAGGAGATGCGGCGATTCGCAGTTCGGATGCCAAATGTCAATGGCGGGCAAAGCTAAAACGGTCACCCTGTTACATCAGTTCAGAAGGACGCATTAAACTGCATCAGTTTCATCATTGGCACTGTACAAAAGTGCATTGAATCATGTAGTGGAACATACAGATGTGTCTCATACATGACTACCGGGTATCACGTTTATGTATCGTCCTAAAAACTTCTACAGTTTAATTTAAAAAGAGTCATCCAGTATTGCTAACGTTTATATAAAATGTACTATGATATTGTTAACAAGTTATTTTAGTTGCAATCCGTCCGTTTAATGATCGATTGAAGCGAGAATGTTTTACTTTCCATTTTCACCGTGTTGTTAATTTTTACCATAAAAAATAATCAGTTATATAAGAAAATCTTTAAGTTAAAACGCACCATAGCAACAGTCGATACCTGTCAATTTTTGTAAAAAACAATTACTCCTCTTTAAATATTTCACTGCGTAAATATAGGTGTTCTATTGAAAGCCTAGCCGGAACGTCAGAGGACAAAGTGATTTATATCATTCAACCGTCACAGAAAATTTCAAATCGCCCATTTAAGTATTGAATAATGCAAGCACCACAATAAAGAAATCGTTTTAAACGGTTCTGAATAAAAAATCCTGCTGAATCCGTTCTTTGAAAGTCATTAAAATCTCACAATTTCTTTTCGTCAAAACCGTTAGAAATCAAGAGAAGTTCACAACTAAAAAAGCTTTTTGAATAGTTTAGGGATGACGTGATGGAATTTTCAAAGTAATTGTTTGTTTTTTTTAGATATTTTAATGATATAAATGAAAGGGACTGAAATAAGTTCTCTAACAAAGTAATTGAATATCATTTTAAATAACTATTTTCAAGTACAATGGAATGTGTCGAAAAAATTGAAATTGTGTACCCTTAATAATGATAACTTCACATGCATGTTTGATCACACTTAACATTGTTTCATGCAATCTTTCTCTCTCTCTCTCTCTCTCTCTCTCTCTCTCTCTCTCTCTCTCTCTCTCTCTCTCTCTCTCTCTCTGTGCCGAATTTGAGAATCGAACCTTATCCTCCCGGTTGCGAAGCGAGCATTCTTACCACTAGCTACCGCGACTGATTGATTGATTATATATTGTTTAACGTCCCGCTCGAAAATTTTTCACTCATATGGAGACATCACCATTGCCGGTGAAGGGCTGCAAAATTTAGGCCTATGCTCGGCGCTTATGGTCTTTGATCAGGGAGGGATTTTTAACGTGCCATTTTAACGTGCCACACCTGCTGTGACACGGGCCCTCGGTTTTGCGGTGTCATCCGAAGGACCGCCCCATTTAATCGCCTCTTACGACAAGGGGCACCGCGACTGAAAAGAACTTTGGACGTATAGTTGAAATTAATGCAATAATATAGAATTTTTCTGCTTTGTAGTATATCATTTCTGTAGGCAGTCAACAAACCAAACTAGACAATAATACCCGCACACAAATATACTCACCCTCATACCTGTGTAACTAGCAAAGACGCCATATATAAATTAATTGAATATACAGTCAACACGATCAAATTTAGCTTAAAATGCTCTGGTGAAAATATGACCTATGGGAGGAATACATTACCGCTACATTGCCAGAAATGACATTTTATCTCGATTTCAGATGCACCTTATATATGTACATGCATGACTACAGATTGCTCTGTTTGTCTGATCGTAATGTAGGGCTCACGGCGGGTGTGACCGGTCGAAAGGGAATGCTAACTCCTCCTAGACACCTGATCCCACCTCTGGTATGACCAGGGGTCCGTGTTTGCCCATCTCTCTGATTTGTATTTTCTATAGGAATTACGATATTGAATACTGTTAGTTATCTTGGCCTTTCATGCACAGGGCGCTGGCGAGCGGTAGCAATAATGTATAGTATTTAAATGAAGCACCAAATTAACATAAACCCAAATAATTAAACATATCTATAATCATTCGAAGACATCATCAATTCAATAATTGCTCTCATTAATTGAATTAATGTGCGCATCAAATCAATCATTGCTCTCATTAATAGAATTAATGCTCGCGTCAGTTGGATATATAAGAGCAATAATTGATTTAATGCGCGCATCAAATCAATTATTGCTCTCATAAATTGAATTAATGTGCGCTTCAATTCAATTACCGCTCATTAATTGAAATAATGCGCACATCATTTGAATAAATGAGAGCATTAATTTATTTGATGCGCGCTTCAATTATTGCTACCATCAATTCAACTGACTATAGCATCAATATGCTAGAAATATTGTTCGCAAAAATTAATTTAGAGCTCGGTATAAATGATCTGAGGAACTCTTTTATTCAAATGAAGATATCTTTAATTAATTTACACTGCTTTTGTTTAAGGAATTAATGCGCACATTATTATTTTAAAGAGAGCAACAATTCAATTAAAGAGATCATTAGCTCAATTGTGAATACGTTGAATTGAAGATATGTCTAATTATATAGTTGCGCTCTCTAAAAGAATTATTCCGCGCGCCAAATGAATTATTGATATAATTAATTCAGTTGAAGAAAGCAACAATTCAATTACTGCGTGCATCAACTGAATAAATAGTATCATTAATGCAAGTATAGAGAATAATCTTTTAATTTATGCGCAATTCCCTTCAATTGAATTGTGGCGCGCATCAATTCAGTTGTTGATATTAATTCATTTGAAGAGAGCAACAATTCCTTATAACGAGCATCAATTCAGCAGAATAAATAATGTTATCATCAATTCAATTAATGCGCGCAATAATTCAGAATTAAAGATATCAATATCATTTGAAGAGATCTTTAACTGAATTACTGCGCGCATCAAATGAACTGATGATATCATCAAATAATTAAAGGTATCTTCAATTATTTGAGTTCATGTTAATTTAGCGCTTCATATATTTAGATGTGGTAACGTGTATGTGGCGATAATTTTTAAAAATAATTCAATAATGGCGAAATAGGTTTTAAAAATTCGAAGATAGTGTATTCAGTCCAAAAGAAAGAAACATGTAAATGCAGTTTCTAAAATTGAATTCTAATTAATTAAATCTTGTGCATGGTAGAAAATATATTTGTGGGGAAACTTTATTCTCTGGGTACAATACCAAAATTGTACTGAATACTGAAATTTGAATTATCTCGTTAAGGGCAGTAACTCCCATTTCAGAATATATGTATGTTATACGAGGCATTGATTTCCCCGATACCCACAGCTAATTTATACAGATATATATTTATAAAGTATCAGTTTTTTTAACTGTAGAAATCAACATTTTGTTATTTTTACCAATTTTTTCTTTCATTAAAATGTCGCATGAGGATGCCTTGTAAATTTTTTTGTCACGAGAGACACCAGATACAAAAGGCGTAGCAGCACAAGGAAGGAGTGCAGGATGAAGAAGCTGAAATGTCAAGGTGGTAGCAAATACGTTACTTAATTAAGCTGGAATGTCAAGGTGATAGCAATCAAGTTACTTAATCAAGCTGGAATGTCAAGGTGCGTGTTACGGCATAATGCGCCTCTTGTGGAGAGAGCTGAAGAAATTCTAAGATGGTTGATTGTTTGTTTTACGTCCCGTCGACGTATTGAGACGTCACCAGCTGTAGGTGAAGTACCACAAATCTAGACCTATGCTTAGCGCTCAGAGGCGTAACGTGCCAACGCCTACTGTTTTTAAGGTCATATCCGAAAGACCCGTGATTCTAACTTCTAAATGCCGAGCGTTTGGCGAAGGAGCAATCACATGTTTTCGTCTTAGGTTTGACGCGGCCATGGCACGAGCGGGGATCGAACTCACGACCTTCCGGTTACGAAGCGAACGCTCTAACCACTGAGCTACCGCAACCGGTAATTCTAAGATAGATAAATATGTGCATTAAGTTTGATTATCATAGCCTTATTAATATTAATGTGTATTTACAAAACATAAGTAGAAAAATTTATATATGTGTTTCAATCCCAGATAAGGATAACTAGGTATAAGCTAGGTAAGGGGTTGGTTGATTGCATGATTGATGCTCAAAGTGTCTGCGGTTCTTGTCTTGAATTTAACAGTCGATTTGTGACGATTGGGCACGAAAACAAAATTGTAAATATTCTTTAAAAATAGTTATATACAACGGAAATTTTAAAAATCCATGGTTTGAATGTATTAATAGAATTTAAATTATGTTAAACAGTTATGTTGAAAACCGTAAATTTAAAAAAATGTGTTTATTTTAAAGATATAGGAATTAGTGTGTTCTCCTCGACACAAAACTTTTATTTTGTACATATCTATGTATATATTGTACTCCGTTTATTTGTATACCTATATACATTCCTCTGACATTTATTGTGTTAATACAGAGTCTCTGTGCCTCATTTATCACTTTCATTGTGGTTGAGCGAAGAAATGAATGTGGACTCAGCTCAGCGGTCATCCAGTACTGAACACGGATTTTGTGAATTTTGGCAAGACTTACTGTACGTTATTTAGTAATTTTTTATTGATATATTTTCTGTAAATAACTCATTAAATTTTGAATTCTTTGTGATTGACTTTTGCTGGTCACGGGGTATTCTGACCCATAACGTTAGTTTTTGAACATCCCATCCTATGTTCTAGATTCTTTTATTACTTTTTCCTTAACTTGGAAGGGGATATGATCCATGAACAAACTTGAATCTTCTTCACTAAACGATCATTATGATGTTTGATCAAGTTTGGCTGAATTTCACTCATTGAAGTCAACAATATGAAAATTTTACAACTTTAATCAGAACTTTAATTTCTCCAAGCAAGATTAAAATAATGAAATGTGTAATTCTAAAATATGCCATATGGCATGTACCCAATTTATATCTGTAACAAGGAAAGTATAAAATAACATACTTAAAAATTGTTGAAACAGTTCAATAAAATTGATATATCATTGTTTTAAGAACAATCTTAAGTGCCAATTTAAATCAACATTTTATAATTCAAAATTCATATAAGCTTTCTCTTACAAAAAAACCAGAAATGTAAACCAACAACAAAAAGGTGTGTAGGCCACATCGCTCACATGAGTCACCTTGGCTCTACTGTTGTGATTCTTGAAAAAGTTTTTGCAATCCTTATTCCCATGAAAACTTTTGACCCTATATTTGGTCCCAATCTAACCCCCAAAGGTCAAGACATATCCATGATGCAAGGTCATAAATTATGGTATGAAGTGTAAAGTTTTACCTTAAGATATATACAAAATATGAAAACCCCAACTTAAATAATTCAGAAGAAATATTGCCTAGGCTATGTTATCTTAAAAGCAGGACAAACTCGAGGATCAAGGTCACAAGGTTGAAAAAAACTTAAGTATCAAATGAAAGATCTTGTCACAAGGAATGCACATATGAAGTGTGAGAGCCCCATCACTCATCATTAAAAGTTATGAGCAAGGTTCAAGTTTTAAACGGACAGACAAGACAAACACAACATCACACCCCCACCCACCCCCAACTTTAGTCATGGGGGTAACAAAATTAACAACTTACGAAAAGTTGCATTTTAATATGATTTAGTGTAGCCCTAATTATCTTGAAAAGAATTTGTTTTAATGAATTTCCTATATATTCCCATATAAAATTTCCATCTCTTGTTGACCCCCAACCTATACCTGAATTAAATAAACGTCAATTTGTACTACCTTAAGATGCTTGCATAAGAATATGACTAATCATGGACCTGCTGTTCTTTAAAGCTGTTTACCTAATACATATGCAAGACTCTATAAAGTGCGATGGTCCCTCTCCTATAGACATGCTATGCTAAAGTGCGATGGTCTGGCACGCCAAAGTGCGATAGCCCGTCATTTCTACGCGCACCACGCCAGTCCTAAGGTCTGACACATCAAAGTCCGATGGTCCGGGGTAAAGTAACGTTTGTGATGTCATGTTATCAGGGTTCTCCATGTTTTACCATGTTGCAAACTGAAGCGTTTCACATTTTGAAAAAAAAAAAAATGCGCGCGAAACATCTAACGATCCTTTCGGTTTTTGATTATTATAATTATTAAGTATCTTTATCAGACACATGTTCCGATAGCCATGTGAAGGCCCATCATTTACCGTCTGTGCTTTGATCATCATTTTCACCTTTGAAACTAAAAACACAGTTAAAATTTGATTGTGTCGATGATGGTTCAGAAGAATATATTGATTATTCAACCATGGCAAGCCTAACACAGTTATATGTACATCACATATTCTATATTACCGAGGGAATATCGACAAGCGATTTAAAAATTGGACGGTTGGTACTGTTCCGTTCACACTTATTTACCGTGTATAGTATCGGGGGAGGTACTCAACTAACTATTCACTTGAGTTTCCATTACCCTAGCTGATGTCGCTAACAAATAGGTGAGGATTTTAACGATTTGCTGGGGTTTTTTTTAACTGTGTCGCAACATTTTCACGGTGTCGGGCAAAAATTTTACTGTCGGAGCCGAACAGTAAAACGCCGAGAACCCTACATAATTATGACTCATTTGTAACGTCTTTCAAAAATCCAACTGAAGGTTTTTAATGGTCAGATTGAAGAAGGGGGAGATAGATGACTTAAGTCCGGAACAGTTTTGGTTCGTTTTGAGAAAAATAGATACTCGAACTCTATATACTTTCTGAAGGAGAGATGGACATGGAGGGCAATGATTATACTGTTGAGGATTGTGAAAACAACAAAGTACAAATCTGTTTCGCCCAAATATGCTCTGATTCATTATCATTTATTACTTGCTACATTGTATGCACATGTAATAAATTCCTAGGGGGGGGGGGGGGGGGGGGAGGGGGGTGTATAAGATTTTGCATTTGAAAAATGTTGTATCACCTTTCCGTCTATATTCTTGATTAATTCTTATTTTAGCATGGATTTTCTTGGTGAAGCAACATTGGTACAGTCTGTACATAAACATTGTATCCATTCAATTTTGCAACATTCGGCTTATCACACTATCACACTTTGGTGCATACCATCGGACTTTGGCGTGCCACACCATCACACTTTGGTGCATACCACCGGACTTTGGCGTGCCACACCATCACACTTTGGTGCATACCATCGGACTTTGGCGTGCCACACCATCACACTTTGGTGCATACCACCGGACTTTGGCGTGCCACACCATCACACTTTGGTGCATACCATCGGACTTTGGCGTGCCACACCATCACACTTTGAGGCTACATTGGTGCATTCATTTCACAACATCGCACTTCAGAGTGTGACACCATCACATTTTGATGCACGAGTGTGGACCATCACACTTTGGCATGTCACACCAGTAGAGTTTGGCACAGACCATTGCACTTTGGCATATCACACGGTCAGGATTTGGTGCTGACCTTCACAATTTAGCTTGGCCATTGCACTTAGGAGTCCTACATGTATTCCGTCGCAACTTTGATTCTCTATTGCAGCTCCACCCTACCCCCAGGCATCACGATTTGAACAAACTTTAATCTGCACTTCATGAAGATGCATGCTTGCATATTAATACGAGTATTCATAGCCCTAATTTTCTTGAGATTATAAAGATGATTCCTATATATCCCCATGTTAAACTTTGATCCCCTACTGTGGCCCCACCCTACCCCAGGGAACCACAATTTGAATAAACTTGAATCTGCACTACCTGGGAATGCTTGTATATTGAGTAATCATGGCCCAGTTGTTTCTGACAAGATTTTATAAGATTTTTTCCTACCTACCCCATGTAAACCTTTGATTCACTATTGGCCCTGGGGGCTATGATTTGAACAAACATGAATCTGCACTATGTCAGGAATCTTTCATGTTAGTTTCAACTTTTCTGACCCAGTGGTTCTTGAGAAAAAGATTTTTAAATGATCCAAGCTTATTTTTTCCTTTTCTTGATTATCTCCCCTTTGGAGGGAGCATATCTCTTTACTTGAATAAATCTGAATCCCCAATACTCAAGAATGACTTGTGTCAAGTTTAACTGATATTAGCCCAGTGGTTCTGGAGAAGATATACAAAAGATACCACAACATTTTGCTTCAGAGAGGGTGTGGCACTTCACTTGAGTAAACTTGAATCCTCTTTACCAAAGCATGCTTTGTGGTAAGTTTTATTAAAAATTAGCCCTGTGGTTCTAAAGAAGACATTAAAAATGTTAAAAATTCATGGATAGACATATGGGAACCAGACAAATAGTGATCAGAAAAGTTCACTTGAGCTTTCAGCCCCAATGAGCTAAAAACAGTTTACAGATGCAACACTACATAAAATAGAAGTAACATTAATCTCAACATAATCTGCATAAAATATATACTAGTAGCTAATGGAATTCATAAATATTTAGTAACAATGTTTATAAATATCTTGCAAGTAATTATAAATTAAATCAATTGGCATTTATAAAATGGATCTGTCATTAGAAAATGAAGAAGTACATTTACAGCCAGTTTTTATTGAGGTCTCAGAAACAGATCCCCATTCCAGGTGGTGGCAGCATTCAGAGACTTTAACATGTTAAAATTATCAAATATAAGGTAATCTACAGACAGTTACAATTTTACTATTTGTAATAAGCAAAAGGAGAAAGCCTTTCTTATACATGTATATAGCGAGCACAGTAAGCCATCAAAACACTCCCACTGCCAGGTGGAACCCACTTCCCTGGGGAAAATTTCAGGATCTGCTCATATAAAAAGTAGCTTCATTCACTCTGAAAGAAGCTCTGTCAACGCATTACTGAACACTTTTTGCTTGTGTCAAACTTTGTATTGCAATTAATTCTGTACAATTTAAAGCACAGATGATAATTATTGTACTACTTAAAGGACATGTGCACTAGTGAAGGGAATGCAGGAAAACTGTACATATCTTGGGCAAAAGTTACATGAAATTTTCTGGGTATTTTTAACAAAACGTAATTCAATCTGTAAAACATTACAGATGATTATGTCAGATATATGAAACTAAAAGATGAAAGACTATCAAAGGACTCTCTGTGATTAATAGTTTTTCAGAGTCCCTATAAACCTAAAAATTCTTGAAGCTTTAAAGAATGACTACATCTTATTTCATAGCTGAAATCCAATCATAATATCTACAAACATTTAGAGCACACAACATCAAAAAGACATAATCTCATTCAAACAAAATACTAATTCTTGGGAATGTTTTACTTTCAAAACACATACATGTATCAAAAAGCTTTGGACAAACCAATTTTTTAAAATGACGTGAAGTGAAAAAGAAAATCAACATGAAATGAAGTGGACTGAAAAAGTAAATCTACATGTATGGCATGAATATAAGTTTGTCCAAGCCTACACTCCATGTTTTCTTGAAGAAGAAAAAAACCTGCATGTAAAATAGTCAGTCTTTGTCAAAATAGTGAGAAAATATTTTTTAAATATGATATCATAATTCCAAATTTTCTAACCAAATTGAGAATAACAACTGAGCTACAAGCACAAAATACATGAATTTGAAACAAAAGTATGACCGTCAATTTTCGTTGGCTAGCCCTATCTATACATGCAATATTATAATCATAGCTCTTTAACAAATTTTTTCAAATTTCAATATCACTTTTTTGCAAATACAAATTTAAAATGTGTTGTCCCTCCAATTCAAGTATTATTCCTACATATATATTTGTGTACATTGTATACCTATAGAACATAGCATAGGCAACTTCCACTGGGTGGTTGCAAAAAATGGTCAAGACATTTTTTGTTTCTCAAAGATATTGCTTTTTACAAGACATAATTTCTTTTAATCACCACTTTGAATTTTCTATAAAATAAATTACTGTTTGCTTTTGAAGAGTTCATCAGAAACAAAAACCATTCTCTGTGCTTGATTTCATCAATGAACATGATATAAGAACAGAGGACTATGAGTTTACTCATATCACCCATGTCCTCACTATTGACTCAATATCTATATGCAATACTGCATCTGTAAAAAAAATTCCAGAATGCCAATTTTAAAGTCAATGCTGTTCATCCAAAATTTAAATATGGTGACATACCTTATTGAATGATAATTTGGAAGGTTTTTAATTGACTTAATTAACAATAGCTCTGTAAGGCAGAGCATATCCCTTCACAATGAGTATCTACAAACTTTTTCTATGAAGTCCTTAGTGACCTTGACCTTTGGACTCTTCCAAAATCAATATAGTTCTTCCTATCGTGATAATAAAGCTACATATTAAGTACATTCAAATTAACTGAGCAAAAGATTTGGCCTGTAGAGCGTCTACATTCTCACTGTTACATACAAACTCGTATACTCAAGTTCAACAAAGACGTGATCGTCCTTTGAACTATATCCTCTCACCCAATCAATTGTGAAGGGATAATAATCTCGCAAACTAAATATTAAATATACAGTATTAAACTAAATTGTAATCACAAGTGTTCATTAAAATTAAAAAGATAAGGGGGGGGGGGTGGATAATTTACAGAGATGTCAGGACATGCATGTAGATATGCTGTCATGAGTTAGGTTTACAAAGTAATCAGGCAAGGTACTCAACATGGCAAATCCACACAATACAATATACTGACAAGTAAATTCACATCTAAACTCTTGTGAAAGCAGAGCATTGTGTAAAAAAGAATGATTTCTATGATGCAGAAATGATAACTGCTTTCTTTATGCAGTAATGTCTTTCATCATAGATTTACAAGCAATGTACAGCTAAGAATTAGACAGTTGTAGAGCTATCCATATGACAGTCCACTGCATCTGATGCAATGAAAAAATTAAAATCGGACACTAACAAAAATAATTTCTGCTACATTGTACAGCTTGATAGAATATATATACATGTGTATACACAAACACACACTGTTGTCAATAAAACTAACTTAAATCTCAACATCACCCATGTGTCTTGTGTAAAAACCACACTATTTTCTTCTGCTTGGTAAATCTTGCACTAAAAATTTTGATAAGTCATCTCTTTTACTATTTACAGTGTTATATATAGATTCACCCAACCTCGAGTCATTAACCCACACTTAGTTAAGGTCTTTCTCAGAGACGCCTTTAGATGCTAGTTCCTCCAACAGTCTGTCTAAGTACTCTGGGTCAGGGTAACCAAATCTGGAGGACAAACAAATAACAGCATCAAAGCCGACACAAAATTAAAGATCATAATGCAAAACATGAAGTGTACATTGTTATAAATACTTCTAAACCACAACTGTTGATACAAAGTTAAACTTAAATTCACACTTGTAGATGCTAGCATGATTAGAAGAACTACACCTTTGTGGCTATAATCTTATAAAAAAAAATTTTACCACACTTTCCTGTGTAAAAGTTAAATACCTGTTGGAGCAGAGCCCTGATCCTGGGTCTCATGATGTAACACACTAGAATTTATTATACTTGCATATTGAGTTTCTTCAGGATATTTTAACAGTGTTTAAAAGAATTAATCTACATAGTCCTTATGCATAACTTTAAAAGTACATTATGATCTCCCACTGATGACTTGGTACAGGTGATTGTGGTTTCAATAAACTTCATTGTTCAAAATATAAGGAAGCTTTCATCCAATTTTTAATTTCCTTGGATAAGTTGTTTTAGAGGACATTTTTTAGTTAGACTAATTCACTCTATTTTCACAACTGACAAATTATCCTCCCCACAAAATAAGACATAGCCCTTCATTGAAACTAAATCCCCATTACTGGAGGGTAATTTCAACAAAGATGGTCCATAGATGGTTTTTTTTAGATAAGCATGGAAAGTTTACAGACACTCAAAAGAAAAACAGACAGTCCACAGAAAACAGACAGTCAATAGACATCAGTCAGTCAACAGACACACAGACATCAGTCAGTCAACAGACACACAGACATCAGACAGTCAACAGACATCAGTCAGTCAACAGACAGACATCAGTCAGTCAACAGTCAGGCAACAGTCAGACATCAGTCAGTTAACAGACAGACAACAGTCAGACATCATTCAGTCAACAGACAGACAACAGACAGACATCAGTCAGTTAACAGATAGACAACAGTCACTCAACAGACAATGGTTAGTCAACATCAAACATCAGTCAGTCAACAGGCAAACACACAATGGACAAATTTTGATCAGAAAAGCTCAATTCTTCTGAAAAAATGTTAGTAATTTTATTCAATTTATATTTTTGAAGAAAATCACATTAACAACTAGGTCTGCATGTATATGTTTGTCAGTGGTGCAGCCAGCTAGAGACTCTCATTATACACAGAAACAATACTTATTACATGTCTGGACATTTGTCACCGTAGACATCTCAAATAAAATCACAAAAAGTATATCCACTCTAGATTGCACATTTCATAAAAAGATGAATGTGCCAAAGAAACATATTAATAGAATATATTGCAGAAAATTGGCTAAGCTGAATATGCTTAAAATCAAGCAAACATTTGTCAACACAATAGGAGGTGCACATCTTTAATATGTATATAAACACTGTGCAAAGCTTGAAGTCTGAATACGATTGGTTGGATACTATTTGAGTTGCATATTACACAAAGTATGCACCCATAAGTGTGACAGACAAACAAACAGACAAATGAGCAGATGGAGTGGAGTGGCTACCAGACCTGATGTCACCATTGGTGCCTCAGGTAAAAATGAACAACAATGGGTATTATATGGTTGAAGCAGCAAAGCAAATGCATACCTCTCTGGACCACCACGTATTCTTGTCTTATGGTGGATATCATTCCATGTGATGACATTGTCCCTCCCCGTTGTCCTAGAGAAGCCGATGGTAAAGACTAGTCTCCGGTCAAAAGCTATCTTTAAAAGTTTGAGGGCTAACTGACCTTTGGGACAGTCAGGTAAGTATGCCACTCTTCTTTCACTTCTGTACTCCACCCCTGGGTTTGGATGTTCTTCCTAGAAGTAATGATGAAAAAATATCAGAATACCAGTATAAGTAATGCATCATGAAACTTAACGCCAAATGAGGTATGTTATGGATAAAAGTACACAGAAGACCTGTACTTCTGAAATCAATGGTAACTTCAGCATAAGAACTTATCACTATTAACCAACTTTCTTTTCCATATTAATAAGTACCAGCAAGATTCATGAACATGTTTTTCTTGCAAACATTTGTCATTGCATTAGTTTCTTTTTTTGTTCAGGCAGAAATTGTATATGTCAACTCACTAGCAAATATTTATTGTCTTGACTACATTTCTTTCAATATCAACAATTCAGAAATAAAGATAATGGATCTATCTTGCTATTTTTAGACATGTTCTGCATTACTCATTCATAATTATATAAAACAGATTAAAATGGTGCATAAAACTGACATCAAAGGAAGATCATACTTTAGTTGTCATCTGAGAAATGAGGAAGTTAAACTTCAGAGTTTGCACTAAACATTTGATACACCCTTACCCCTTGAATGCCTTCCCTAAAGTCATATATTATGACATGAGTTCTGCATTTTGGAAATCCTGGGATACTTTGATCAATCATTTCAACAGTCATGGTGCCTGGAGGTTGGGTTCCATAGACAATCCCATAAACCTCTCCACATGAGGGACAAACAGGTTTGAATTTAAATTGTCTTTCTATGCAGGGCTTGCAGAATTTATGTTGACATTTAGACAGGGTCTTATGATCCTCATCCAACACCTCCAAACAAATCACACAGTTATGATCATTTACATTTGTTGCTGTGGCAGGTGTCTGTTTCAATGGCACTTGGTTAGGTACTGACTGTGCAGCCTTACATTCTTCAACATCCACAGGAATTTCCTGGACTTTTTCACTAATGTTGCAGTTCCCAATTTTGCTCATCATGCTTTGCAGCTTGGCTCTCTCTTCAGTTACATAATCATCTAATGAGCGAGTTATAGCTAAAGTTGTTTCATCCCTTATGTTGACAACATGGATGGAATTTAACTGACAACCAGAGGGTCTGTTGTTAACAAAGTCAGTTATCTGTTTCACCATACAGCTTGACACAATAGATACATGTGTGGAATTTTCAACTGAAACAAATAAAATTCCAAATTTATATAAATTCTTTTAAAAGGAAGTATACACTTTGGAGAATTTCCATGTAGTGAAAACAGTAAAGATCTCTACCATGCAACAATTAAATTGGATCAGTTCAATGTTCTAAAATTATCTATAGCAACACATGCTATTTAAAACGATAACTTCCTCATTTATCTCTCTCTGTATAACATTATACAGTGTATGTGTTTACGTAATGTTTACATTTTCTAAGAAATAAATGACTACATCCCTTTCAAAAGGAAGTACCAACAATATCCTATTGTTTCCATACTCTACTTGGATCTCTTTTTAAAGGACTGACCTTTGTTAATCATTCTTTTTTTTTTAACACACGTCTTATATATTTAAATTAATTTTACACCTTCTTTCAAATTCCTTTGTTCAAGTTAGAAAGGATGTGAGAAATGTGATCCTAAGTGGGTGCAACTCTTACATCTCAATGTCTTTTGAAATGTCAGTTGACTTATAAATAACAAGTGAGTGCATTCATTTACATTTTGTTGCCAGTAATGATTGCATTGCTGGCAACAACTACCTTTAGAAATTGCCAGTTGTGCATTTGGCAGCTACAGATATTTTCAGGTTAATGGTATTAAATTATATAGATTAGAAAAATTGACTGTCATGAAAAAAAAGTTTTACATACATTATATCCTCAACTTACTTGTGCCAATTAAAGGCATGGCAATGTTGTAAACCTGTAGTTGATTAGCCATGCATAAAACCTTGTTATGGCAAGTAGTAACACTTTCCAGCCATTTTTCCTCAGAATCAGTTTCTGCATAAACAGGGGAAATCGCCATAAATATGTATACAGTCTCATCAAAATTTCTCCCTGCATCAACCACTAAAACATCCCCAGGCCTGGGGTTGACTCCCTTGCATTCCTCAACACTGAACTGGACTTCCTTTCCTCCTAGGTCAAAAAGAGCTTTTGAGACATCCCCCTCATGCTTCAGGTCCTTGTCTTCAGTACACACTAATACATTGGTAGCAGACTTCACAATATTTCCTGTGTATACCTGCACAGAGAAGTCACTTGTCAAATGATATTCGTGATAGTCCACATCTCCTTTTTGGTATGTGTAAGACTTTGGAAAATCAGGGGATACTCTCTCATCAAGACCTCGTGAGCCTGTGGGAGCTGGATTGACAACAGGCGTAACTGAAGGAGAATTGATGGAGAGGGTCAGCCTTGGCATCGAGTCACTACAACCATTAAAGATGCTGGAAAAAATCTGCTTCATGATCACAACCGCTTCATCATCAACATCAATGAAATGGATTTCTTTCAATGAAGATCCTTCGATTTTGGAACTGGCAGATATCACAGCATAGGCATACTGATAGGCACACATGTCAATTGGCATGCCAAATATACCTACAAATTCAATTCAAAAGTGGTGTTCAGTGACCATAAGTATCTCCATTACATCTATAATAAAACATGAGCTAAGCTGAAGGGAACATATGTTGTATGTATTTTTGAAACTTTTTACCCATGTTCAAGTAAAAGGAAGTATTTCACTTTATGGTATCCATTTTCTAATCCTTTTTCCATACATCAAGTAATATTGGTAACTATAAACTAAATTTTCTTCATGAATCACTGATTAAGAAAAGGTGTTCATGATGAGATATGTTTGTGTGAGGGCAACATATACATTTTATGTATAGTCAAAAGGAGTGGTTTATGGCTACAGATTTTTTTCAATAAAGTGATGTTGACTAACTTCATAAAAAAATTCTCATACAAATAAAACTTGGCTTATAGGAAATGTGCATTAAGAATTAATTACCAGAACTAATAGCAGGAATTCCTACAGAAGTCATTCCTAATTGTGCAGCTTTCACTATGCTGGACTCAACAGCAGCATGGAGTTGTGTTTTACACAGACTCTCCTTTGCCGAGTCCCAGCGTGGCCCTACAGTATTAATGACATATGCATAAGGTAAGTCACCAGCCTCTGTTTCAGCACATGTCCCCACTTTCACCAGACCATTTCTCTTGATATGCTCCTTGCATGCATGGTCAAATGATTCTCCTGCTGCTTGCAGTATGGCAAAAGCCACCCCTGAACCATGCTGCAAATATTCATTAGCAGCATTTACAATGCAGGACACAGGAAGTTCTAAAATGTTCTCTTTATAAACAAACACCTGGATATTTTGTTCTGTGATAAATGTGTGGATGTCACTCCTGAAATCAATTGGAATTGGGTGTTGTCTGGATGCAGAAAGTGTAATTTTCTGTCGGGAGGTATTTGGATCAAGTGAAATCTTTTCCATGGTTGATCTCTTCACCCTCTGGGCATCCTCTGATGACAAAGCAATGACATGAATACCATTGAAATGATCTGCTAGTGGAACAAATAAGAGAGCTTCTTTGAACAGAGGTTGAATTTCTCTCACCATGGATTGCAGAACAGCATTTTCCAAGTTTGGTAAAGGAATAGTGTCTACATGCATCTTGTCTGTCAGTTCTTGCAACATTTGTTTTACAAATGCCCCACTTTCTTGAAGATTTTCACAAGGTCCAGTCAAAATTACTTTTGACCCTCGACTATCATATCTCATATTTACAGATGTTAACTGTGTTTGCAATTCATTATGGTAAAAGTACAGAAAGGCTTCAAAAACATCCTGTGCCACATTAGGTATTTCTAACTCCCCTTCCATGGCTTCCTCAACATATTTCTCTGGTGTTGACTCTATGCTCCTTATCTTTGACATAACCTCATCCATTTTAGAATTCAATGAAGTCACACGCAGAACCAGTTGTTTGTGCTCATCAAATCCTCCAATCTTTACATCTGTTTCACCTGTTCATAAATATACACATCTTACATTATAAATTACAATAAAAAGTTCCATTTTTTGTAGTTTCAAAACAGATCATTTTCAATTGGTAAAGAATCTACAGACTGTATTTTACCCCACATTATTTTTGCCCAGATACATTGAGAAATTATATTTTTCCTTTTTTCTTTTGTGATCAAAGAGTAAATTCACCAATTTTCAAGTTTTTAAATTTCTGACAAGGGCAAAACTTAACCAGAGCCAGAAATTTCTGTATTGAGATATAGTTGATCAACTAACCCTGTGAACTTTGTAACTGAAGCTCCTCGAGAACTGTGCTAAGGATCTGTGGGTCCGTAATGCATAATTTTACCTCCCTTACTCGACCATTGTAGTTTCCAAGTCTGGTGAATTTATTCACGGCCTGGTACACTGATGACATAAATGTCCTACTATCCTCACAAAGAGGATCTAAAAACACAGCAATATCAGAACATGACTGTGATACATAACACTACTGTGATGACTGATCTACCTTAAACGTTAACAGTGCAGTTGTTTATAAAAATAAATACTCCATATGCATATTGGAAATACATGTATTTTATTTTAGCATCTTTAGTGCATTCAAAATGGCATTAATTTATGATCAACCTCAACAAATAATAAGAATATTAACAGCAAAACACTGGTAGTGCTAACATACAACTGCACAAAATACTTTATTGTCTACATCAATGATAAATGTTTAATATTCTATAAATATTTAGAAATTACTAACCATTTGACCTGACTGGGATTACCAGAGATTTGAAACTCCCATCATTTTCTGCTGTGCTGAGGGCTGTGACAATATCTTGCTGTAAGTGAAGTGGACTTGCATGTACATGGACAATTTTCTTTTGGGGGAGATCTCCTGCTGGTGTCACAAAATTCTTACTGAACGACATAGCTGTTGTTTCTACAAAAAAGTAAAATATACAGCATCTTATGTAACAATGCCATATACATGTACCATCTACAAATTTTCAACTTGTAACATATCATTAGATGATTATTGAACTTTATTATCTCTTAACTACCAGTAAGTTAAAACCTCAGTATAGTCAGCAGTCTGATTAAAACCAACTCCTTTTTCTTACACTTGATGAGTGTAAAGAGGAAGGAGTGGTTTTAATCAGACTGGTCAGTTTGTTACCTTTCAGTTTAATGGTACTGGGAGAAATACTTTTCAGCACTGGATCATCTCCCATACCTACAAAAAACAGGAGCACTTTAAAAAAACCCAAAAAAACCCCACAAAAACAGCATCTAATTATCATCAAAATAACTTAATTATAGTGATATGTACATGTATGTCATCAAAACCCCAGGTTACACACTGCTAGATTGTTAAGGTGGATGAAGAACTAATGTATCTCTCACTTACCAGAAAAGAAAGTATCATTAGTGAACAGTCTGATGAGTCCATCATATTTATCCTGTTTGGTGATGTCACCTAATGCTGCTGTCAGGTGGATCCCATTAACACTACACGAGAACTCAGTCCTGCTAGGCTGAGGTGAAACTGTGAAGGACGAGTAATATACAAATTTTCCATTTCCAAAAATTTCTTAAGAACTGAAACCCCAACTTCTTTTCTTTAGGTTCCAAAAGCCTAACTCACAGCAAACTTAATTAGCTTAAAACTGCTGGTCCCTTCATTCATACCTGAAACTCTTGCGGCAGGAAGACTTATTTGACGAGTAACACATGTCTGTTTTCTAGAAGGAACCTTTACTTTCTCTTGTTCATACTTCTTTAGCTGTTTTTCAAATCCCTGTGGTGGGATTTCAGAGAAATAGAATTTCAAGATTAAGTAACTTTATATTTAATTCTATTTCACAAGACACATCTGTACAATGATATAGAGTAAATTCACCTTATAGATTTTCACATCAGCAGGATATATCACAATATTTATTTTTTCCAGTGAAGAAGAGGGATTTTCCTTCTCAAACTGTCTGAAGACTTTGATCATGGACTGCACCACTTGCACTGGGGGCATGTTTAGTGCCCCACATCCCAGTGCTGGAAAGGAGATGCTGCAGACACCCCTCTGATCTGCTTGACTCAAACACTGTTCCACAAATTTTTCCAGCATCTTAATAAAAAAAATTCTTTTTTCATCTTTTATGACTTTATGCAAAAAACCTCCTGTATTCATCACACTTTTTATTTATTATGAAGCAATACACATTTTGTATACAGTAAAACACACTTATAGTGAAGTACAGAGGACGAACAATTTTGATTCATTATAAATGTAATTCATTATATCCAAGAAGTTTATGATATGCTTTAAAACTACACGGAATGAAAACCACTTCATTATCAGTGTGTTTGTTGTAATTGGTAGGGTAATTGTCTTAATTAGATAAAGTGCTATATAAATTAGAATAATAATAATAATCATCTTATATTACATTAATTCTCTAAATAAGTTGTGTGGAATATATACCTCCAAACAGTGCCGCTTTTCAGAATCTGCTGCATGCAGCTGGGGCCAGAATTCCAGTGCCCCATGATACACAAACTTACAGTCAAGTCCGAAGCCTCGTGTAACAGCAATGTCTCCATACATTAAATCTCTTGGATGATATTTATTGAGCTGGTCCTGAATTTCACTCCCTGCTCTTTCAAGAATGGATTTGGAGACCTTGCCTGAATTCAGTTGTAGGCTTTTGGTTGTAGTGTTTACTATGACATCAGTCTTCAAAAGAGTGTATGCACTAATCATTACCACGATTAATAACTAAAATAATCAACTATGAATGAAACACTTGTTACAAAGCCAATTTATTCTGTGTTCAGATATACACGTGTTTGTCTTGACAACACAATCTGCATGAAATATAAATCTTTCTTAACAGCTGCATACACACTCCAAACAACAAATTTTCATAGCATTACATGTAAATGCATTATGCTGAAATTACAAATAAAAAAGTTGTGAATGAAATGAATGGTTCACGTTTTCCACATTCAAATGAATTATTATGCATTTGATATTAAGGAAGAAGTAGAGATGTACATATACAAGTATTAATTTTAGTACCATTAACTTGTTTTCAACTTTTGTATGTACTAGATAATACCATTCTCTTATAATTGTACAATTTTTCTGACTGCCCTTGAGATATAATCCTATCATACACCTGATAATTTGTGACATCTCCTAACAAAAACACTGGTAGTGATTGTTTTATTATCCAGAAGAATCTAATTTGTAGGTGTCATCACTGGGGCAAGCATGTCACAGTACAGAACAATCCTCCATAGATCAGCCAGTCTGATACTACATCATGACATTAATTGTTTTGATCATGGAGTCTCCCGTACATTTAAAAGAATTAAGAATTGTTTGAATTCAAAAATAGTTTGATATATACATAACACATTGTTTTTTTGAAATCTGATAATGCCCTGTGTTATCTCCTAGACATTGCAATCGTTTCCTTCAAGATTAGATCTATGTTATACACCTAATTATCTCCCCAGTATCATCTTACAAGAGTGTTACCTTATGCTGATGAGAGACCACAGTTATTTCCCTGTTCATAACCAATTTTCAAACAGTAGAATTAAGTGTATTATTCTGTAGGATAATAATGGTCCAACACTGCACAAAATATATATGAAATACAATTATATCAATCCATACTGTAATGATCAGATTGGTTTGATATAATCACCTTTTGTTTAGCTATTTCTCCCTTGACCAGCTCAATGGTTAATCCTTGTTTGGACCTTCTCTGTGGTTGGAAAGACAGCTCCTTAATTGTGTCTCCCACAGCATTCTTACAAATCTGGCAGATCTGATTACAGACATCTTTCTCTGGGTCAAAAAGTGTAACCATCTACAAAAAGACTAACAGGGTAAATGTGAGAGGCATGTACTACAAGCTTATAAGTGGGCCCACTTTGGAACCTATTACGCACAAACGATAAAATTACAGTATAACATGTTTAGAAAGAATCCAGATATAGTGAATTTACAGTAATAACAATTTTTTTTCTAATTTCCTTATATATACAGTGTAACTGGTTAATTTTCTGCACAGTGCAATTTTTTTTGAGGGGGGGGGGGGGGGGGGTGAGGAAGAAATGGTAATGGTCATGGTAATTAACTCTAATGCAAAAAAAAAACCAAAACAAAGTCTCTATGTGATGCGTCAATGATAGAACTAGTTGTTTTACATCTCGCTGCCTAAACACATGTATCCTGACCAACCCACTAGGTAACTAATCTGTAACATACGCAGTCCCTTTATTTTGCAGAGCACAAAAACAACGTCTCCTAATTTTTAAAACACTAACATAACATGCATGATGTACAGTGCACTAGGAAACTGTCCATGGTGTTAAAGGACAAAAAGCCAGCAACAATGATGAACTCATGCATGTCTAACTATGCCTTTTAAAACTGCTGTGTAAAGTTGATGGAATCAAATAATGTCATTGAAAAATGAATGAAAATCTAACATCATAAATATTAAAATAAAAAAAAATTACATACACCTACTCCGGAAATAAATCACAAAAATTTTGCAGCAGAAAAAAACCCAGTTATACAGTAACTTTATTACATGTACTTAAAAGAAACTATATCAAAATTTGTACTTATACAATGGACATTTTCAAAAGAATTGTTTTTCCACCTAGAATTTGATTTTCCTACTTCAGTTTCGTCTTTGGACATGTTGACCTCACAATACAAATTTTAGGCACTTTAATTCCTCTGTTAATAATGAAGATCAGTGAATCATCATTGCTATAGACTATAATGACCTCAAAAATATATACAAGAGGTCCATGATCCACAATGCTCACCTGACTTGACCTGGTCCTGCTGTTCTTCAGAAGATTTTTTTTAAAAAGAAAGATTTTCCCCTCTTTATTCCCCCCCAAAACATGTTGAATCCATATCATGACTCTCCCTAAACCAAGTGATTCAATGAATCATCCCACTCTATTTTAACAAGCTGCTAATAATCTCCCCTTGCAAAGGATCTCAAAATGAACTAAGTAAGCCCTTTACCTAAGGGTGCTTTGTGCAAAGTTTGGATCACATTGGCCCAGTTGCTCTGGAGAAGATGAAAATATGAAAAACAGACAGTTGGGAGGTAGACAGATGAATGACAACAGGTGATCAGAAAAGCTTACTTGATCTTTTAGCACAGGTGAGGTAACTAGTTTAATAATTTTCCTCCTTCTTAATGTACCACTACAGAAAGGATTGGCCAATCAGACAACATACCTGGAGATCACAGTGATTCCTGCATTTTTTAATGTGCGTCTGCAGTCCCATAATGATGGCCTTTGTAAGCTTTCCATGGGGCCAGTTTCTGAAGTTCCTTACGGGAAAGGCAACAGATTTAAACCCATGTTTCTTAAGATCATCAAACATTTCCACAAGCATGTCTATCAAATCATGTTTCTCTTTTCCAGATCTGGTGTTCCATGAAGGAACAATAACCTTGGCTGCTTTCTTCTTCTGTTTTTCTATGTACAGAAATCGGCATTTTCCTAGAAACAAAAATACATGAGTACCAACATTTGACTACTTTAGATGCAGCATGCATATATCTTATGCACTGAACATCCTATACTATAAATATGAGAAAATAAACATAATAATTATCTGTTTTGCTCTACCAAAATTATTTTGAACTTGAATACCAATATTTCTAAAGACTGTACAATAGAGAAATAGCCCACTCTCCATAAATAAGTTAATGCATTTCAATGGGTATTTCTAACCATATTACTATGTTTTAGAATATATTGTTTCTGGGAAGATTTGAGTTTTATGTGCAAGTCAAATTTGGATTTTAAAATTATTATAATTACCATATGGTGTATTCTCAAGCCTATCAGCAGGTTCTACAAGCATCTCTGTATCTGTTTGGGAGGCTTGGCCACAGAAAATATGGATTTCTACTTGTCCATCAACTCTGAATACAGGGAATTCTACATCTTCCAATCTACCCTGAGAAATATCCATTGCTCTCTCTCCATCACTACGGTACACTTCAATATGCTCCACTTTAATGGAACAATGATGTACACGTTCTTGAAACCTTACAAGTGCAAAGTCATTCATTTTAAAAAGTTCTGCTGCTTCTGGTGATTTGATGGATATTCTACAACTTGAGATCTGGCTCACCAAATCCAATATTAAGCCAACAGCAGCGTGGATATTATCTTGTGTTCCCATGACAATGAAGCCTGAAGTAGTGCCCAGTCCATCTGCTAAACCTACAGAGTGATTGCTTGCCATTCTCTCTATGTCCGGCATTTTCCACTTTTTAATATATGCAAATATGTCATCTTCAATCTGAACAAATTTTTCTGTCTCTTTTCTTTTCATCTTCACTTCCAAAGACTGTAAACACTCATTTACCTCATCTGCTACATCACTGCAACAAGCAACGACAATGGAATCCTCTTCTTCACAACAAAGCATTTTTCCATCATTTTTCTGCAGCAGACAATTCACTTTCTCTGTCAACAGCAGCATATCTTTGGGTTTGGCTGTGGTTTTTAACAAGGCATTTTGTAATATGGTGTTAAGCACAGCCTGGACATTCTGTTCTGTATCAGCATATAGAACCAAGCAACTGCTCTCAACCAAAGGCAGCCAACAAAATCTGAATCCCAACTTACTCAATTTCTCAAAATCAAGGAAAGTCCCTACTGTGTGAAGATTCAACAGATTTATTAGCAATGGGTGTAATTTTTTGACGGTCATACAATATTCAGCTAGCCATTCATTACCTTGGATTGACTTGATGGCTAAATTGATGTTCTCTATAGTTCCTCTCAAAATGACTGTCTTGTCTGGCACATTTTCTTCCAATGTAACTTTGTATTTTTTCTTCAAAACAGACTTCCCATCCATCATAGACAGAAGCCTCAGCTGCACACTTGAGACTGGAATAACTTGGGAGTGTCCTGGACTTAATGTGACATATTCAACAGCCACTTCACCCTGTGTATTGTCCACTAAATCTAAATAATCATCATCCATTTTGTCCTCCATCACTGGCTTACTAACTGATAGCAATGAGAAATCTTCAGGTATTCCTCCATCTGCTGGTTCTGTGTCAAACATCTGGTTGTCTGGTCTCTGGTCAGCCTCCAAAAGTGGTTCACTATTGTCCATTTCATGAATTTTCTTGAGTTCTTTACTTTGAGAGGTTTGATCTGTCAGGACATGTGCTATTAAATTTGACACACTTTCTATGTCACTGAGACCAATATGACCATGTGCAGTAACAAAGTCTTTCAGTGTCTGCTTGATGACAAACTGAGTGCTTTTGTATTTGGTATTTTCCTTTTGTGTATGAAAATTTGAGACTGGCTTTGCACTAATTCCATCCCTTGTTCCAAATAAGTCTGAATCCCTGTCAACATTTTGATGTACAGTGGGTGGTGTTTCAACAAGTTGCTCCAACTGAAGTCCGACAGAATTAGCTTTAGATTTTTCTTCTGTAAGACTGGAATTACCATCTCCATGAAAACTTGAAACTGACTGACTGGTTTTTGAAACAGAAAAAGATTGCATGTGTAAAGAAGTACACTGAACTGGTGAAGACTGATATGCTTCTGAACTGTGATTATTTTGGACAAGTTCTGCAGACTTGTGCATCGAGTTACTGAGGCTATTAACAGCAGCAGCAATTGACCCATCACTGTCAATTTCTAGAGAAGTGCCCACATTTTTAGACAAAATTTGATAAGATTCAAAGCTCTGCATGCATGGTTCACTCTTGGAATTTTTACTTCCAGTACAATTTTCAGGCCACCATTCCAAAGAATTTCTTGGCACCTCAAAACTCTTCAAATCATCTGCTTTAAAAGGAGACAAATGGCTGGTATTTGGATGTGATTCTGGAGTTTTCTTTGCAGTATCTGGTTGACTTGACAGAGATTGGCCATTACTCCCTGTTTGATGATATGGTGGAGAATGCAGATCCAAATCATTTTCTGAATCTTCTTGTCCAATTTTGTTTTTGGTATTTAGCAATGATTCAAATCCATCAAAGCTTTCTAAACAAAGAGACTGCCCAAAGTCTGCTTCTTTGTTCACTTGGGAGTTTGGTGATGTCATACTCTGAGCAGATACCAAAGAGAAGTTTTCACTTGTGGTGGATTTAACTTGCATGACATGCATCTGGCTGCTATCTGATGTAACAGAGGGATGTTCGACACCTTTCAAATCTTCATCATCCAAAACAATTATACTATCATTTGACTCCGTTGTACTCATTCTAAAGACATCACTTTCTCTAGAGCCCTCCATTGATGTAGTAGACAGTATTTTCAATGTATTACTTGAGGATGTATCTGGGTGAGATATGAGTCTTCTTCCTATGTCACCTATAGTCTGCAATTCAAGAGGATTCACTGTTGAAGTGTTTGGTGTAATCTGACTTTGGTCAATGATGGAAAAACTTTCTGGACTACTGGTCACTGAACAGTCAGCTGCATTGTTTGTTCCATTTGCTGAATCAAATCCAATACTGTCATTCATATCAGTATCAGGGAACATAAACAACTTTTTAATGTTGTCTTCAGACTCCTTGAGAGAAATAGAAGCATGCCTCAGATTTTCCTGATTAGCACTTGTCAAGTCTTGGTGCACCAACACCTTATCCTCGAGATGAGAAGAAAAGTCTGCACTGACATGGACATAATCACTTGAACTCAGACAGTTGTCTGATATGGAAGCCATTTCTGGTTCTAGCACAAGATGGTCTGGAATAATGGAATCCACATTACACTTATAAGTTTATATATATATATATATATATATATATATATATATATATATATAGATATAGATATAATCTTTTTGGGAATAAAAACTTTTTAACAAAAATATTTAATAATAGAAGAGTAAAACCGACTCTTGCAGCTTTTTGCAAGTTAAGTTTACATATATACATGAATCTGATCATGTATAGTTATATCTTCACAATACACAATGTATATAAATATTTCCCTTGATATATATCAGATTCTGTGTAATTAACATTAACCAGAAGTGGATTGATAATTTTCCTGTAGCACCACCTCTCGCTTGATATATATGAGATTCTGTGTAATTAACATTAACCAGAAGTGGATTGATAAATTTCCTGTAGCACCAACTCTCGCTGATTTCTGTAGACTATTCACATATACTTTAATTCATTTGCTCTGTTATATAATTCAGTTAATTATGTTTCCAAAAATTATATAGTGTCTTAATCTACAACTTCCTAATTGACAATGAAACTGCAAATTGTTGACCATACATGTATTAATTAACGTTGACACATGGGTTTATACTTTATCATGTATATTTAATGTAATGTCCAGTGTTGGACACAAACATTGTAAATAAAACAATTCTAGCACAACCTCTATATTTAGCTATATACAGCTTTATTAATTAAACTATATAGCTTTATAAAGCTATTTGAAATAGTTTGATTGAGCTATTTCAAATCCTTTATCAAATTAATTTCTGAAAACATAAAAAATCAAATTTCATAGAGTGAACATATTTCATCATTGTACTCCATAAAACACAATGTAAACAAAAAATCCTTAAAAGTACATCCCTTAGGAAGAAATTTGATTCAAAGTTGTCAAATGTTTAGGATTATTAAGTTGTTAAGCAACAGTTTTCTACTCTACAGCATAGAATGAAGGTCAATGAGGATTGTAATGGATTAGCAATCAGATTCCGCACTGTAAAGTCATCACAATTCTATATACTCCTATATCTATGATTTAACACACACAGGGTAGTGGATGCAGTTATCAACACAAAAGAAATTCTATTGTCATGAAAATTCTTAAAATGATGTGTAGTATTGTTATGAACTCTAATAAGAACAGTGTTCTGATTTGTTCAAAGCATAAACATGTTCAAAAATTAGTTTGCAACGTTTTGGCTATATATATGCCATTACACTTAAGAAATACAATCTAATTCAATTTAAACTAGCTCAACATGCTATATAGCTAAATATAGAGATTGTGCTAGACCTGTAGAAGATATTTATCAGTCAAAATATCAATCTGTCTACTTAATTGGCCTCCACCAAAAATTCATTGTAAATTGAATTAAGCTATTCATGTTCATATAACAAAGAAATACTATAAATGTATTATATAGTATACATATAAAAACATATAGTTCAAGTCAATTTTCTGGTATACTCTCAGTTTGTTGATCATTTTTAGGGTGTACTTTCGGTTTGTTGGTCACTTTTAGGGTGTACTTTCAGTTTGTTGGTCATTTTTGTGAACAGCAATTCCACTGACTGCTGTGCATAGATGCCTAAATCATGCAAGAAATTTATCATCACGTTGTAGGAAGGATCACGTTTATGAAATAAAATTATTAGCTTTTATTTTTATATTGTTGAAGTACAGGAAAAAAGTGATCAACCATCCTCGCGAATCCTCGTACGTTCTCGGGATTTGACGTCTACGAATCACTTCGCCACTCGCGTAAATCATGGAATCACAGTGTTTTGATCCTCACATGTTTGAACACAAATTTAAAAAAATCAACATTGAAAGTTAAGCCATTGTTGTTGGTCACATTTGCTCTGGGCTTTCCTACTTTCCGTTTCAAAGATTAGCCTAACGTTAGGTACATTGTATAGAATTACATATTATATACTGTCTCTAAAAGAAATTATGTTACTTAAACTCATCTAGAACATTTGATTTTGCATGTACTAGAGTGTAAAGTGTATTTGACTATCATAAAATAAATACCTACAGTTTCACTTGTACATCTCGTCATTTCAAGACATCTGTCAAATTTCATCATAGCGGAAGTTTTTTGTAAATTATAAACTTCAAAATAACACGTGTAAATGTTATTTCCGGAATGTTAGAGAGAGAGAGAGAGAGAGAGAGAGAGAGAGAGAGAGAGAGAGAGAGAGAGAATTTTTCACCATTCGGGCGCGTCGGCAAGTATTTGACATTGGGGAGGCGAAATGGATTATATATATATATATATATATATATATATATATATATATATATATATATATATATAAAGAGAGGGGGGTCGAACTAACGTATTTTGACTTAAATTCAATTCAAATATCCATCAAATTCTAGATATTTTTCCTATTCTGTCATTATCTTAAGACACCACCTAATAAAACAAAGTTGTTATACTTATCTTTAATTCAAATATTTAATAAGCAATATTAAGGAAGTTATATGCAAGTTAAAGAAATGCCCGCTCACTTTCGGCATTAATGCCAGGCATTACTAAAATAAGTTTCAGGAGAGTCACAATCTCGTCGAAGTTGGAAAAATCTGAGATACTAACTTCACCAAATATGAAGTAGTACAGTTGATGAATTACTTTTAAAAGTTGTTTCTCGCGAGCGATGTGAAAGTCTCCAGTTGCGACGAAAGGGATCTTTTCCAAATCATCACGAAGTCCATATCTTCTTCGTAATACTTGTACATTGAAATACTTTTCGACAATTGTTTAAAGACCTAATGACGTGTTAATATGTACATATTGAATCATCAAAACTTCCGAACATCAATCAGTATACCTATATGATACCCCATTTTAAATCATTGCTGCAATACACACGCCATGTACAGGTTCGTACTTCCCAGTGAGCGTCCACGTCAACAATATCTTGCTCACTTTGCCGCTCCAATGAGCAGGTATCGCCGTTACCGATTAATTTTCCTACAAATTATTCTTTTATCTTTATATTTTACTTATTTATTTTTCCATTTCTTATTTATTCATTTACCTTTTTTTCAAAATTATTGGGACGGCAACCGCCGCCCTTGCCATTGGACTGAAATTGTGAGGACACTACGAGGACAAAATTTCTGTCCTCACAAGATCTCACGTCCGCATAAATGTGGCATATAGCGCATGTGAAAGATGTAGATACAAAATATCAACTTAGTGAGAATAAGTGATGTGCCTATGCATCTTCGCACGCCAAGGGCTTTCGGTCCATTTCGCTCTGAAAACCCTTGGCTTGCGAAGATGAGTGGTGTGGGGACATGTCCTTACTGATATTCTCTCTCAAAACCTTTATTTTCTAATATGAAAGAGAGTATTAGATAATTTAA
>JAMZEH010000015.1:14700000-14920000 GCA_024699665.1 Ostrea denselamellosa | reverse complement strand
GACGAAACATTTGTCCTAATTGTAAATGTTTCTTAACTGGAGAAAGGAACAAATAAATATATAAACTTTAAAAATCTTTTCATAAAGTTCTGTGTTTAAACTTCAAGTCAATTACATATACCTAACAATATGAAGGACAACATGTCAAAAGAATGCCAGGATTTTTAATTATTTACTCCGGCTGCTATAAAATCTTATCACAATGTCGGACTTTTAATTTCTGGATTTCCATCAACTTTTGATCACTCGAACTCTCAATATCTCAAAGTTTTTCCAAGGCCCCCTGAACATCAAGTTATTGAGAGTCACCTCTATGGAAGTTAATATTTTGTCTCACCATAACTCTCACACTGGCGCCCAGTGAAGATAGAGCCACATTGACACATCCCTCCTGTTGCAGTATCAACACATGTTCCCCCATTCAAGCATGAGATGGCTTCACAACCTGAAAACGGAAAATATGTTACACTCTTACATGGACATACTGATGATATATCTGATCAAATCTATATTGTGCTACAAAATTATTATTCTTAAAATTACCATACCACATCTTCCTGGGATGTATCGAATGTTATCCAGAGCTATATCTCCTGCAAATGAACTTCCTCTTATAGCTTCAAACACAATCTGAAACACAAAAAAATTAATTCTGAAGTCTGTAAATTTCATCTTGGTTCACACATGTTAAAACATCTGGTAATGGGGTATGAGTTATTTCCTCCTGAATAAAGGGGCACACAGTACCATGCAGTCCTCAATTTATGGTGTCAAAACAAGGAATAGATAGAAAATTTACTATATCTCATTGTAATTAAGTGCCAATTAAGGAAGTTTTTTTAAGAATTTTAAAAGTGTAATGATTGAAAAAAAAATATGACTGCATAATAATTTCAGTCACTAATTATTTATATATTATTAATAAATTTATATTGCACAGTTTGATTTGCATTGGGATTACTCATATATACACAAAAATAATTATCAGGCATATAGGGCTGGGGTGTTGGGGGTGTTTGTCCCCCCCCCCTTCCCCTTTCAGCAACATACTTTTTCTGTTATTATTAAAAGCAATGTTGGTTATTTTTACATTCAAAGTGGGACTTACAAGCTGGTTATTCCCCACTTTTTTAAAATAGTAGTAGTGAATTGTTGTTGAGATGTAAAAGTTAACTGACAAATTAAACTGAAGGATGATCCCTTGCCCCCCATGATTGAGAGATTTAAATATTAATTATTTTGCTTGTCAAGAATTTTCAGACAATTGTGCTTTTGAAAAATGATGCTACAATGTAGTTGCAGATTATAATTCTATCACATATTTTCAGTCTTTCCATGTATCTATCATTTTTCTTTTACAAATTGCTTCCAAAATACTTGGTATTAATTGTATCATAAGTTGGACAGAAATAAACAAAAAATATTGCTGCAACCCCCCCCCCCCCCCTCCCCAATTCTACAATTTGATTAAATGTACATTTTAAAAAGTGTTCTCAGTAAAATCAAAGAAATTAAACCTTGTTTTATCATTCATATAATACAACCTGTTAAATGTTATAACTGAGCATAATTAATAATTTGGTAACATAATCTTTACTATACACTGCATGATAATATTATTTATGAGAAACCTATGACCACAACAATATGCAAGCACATCCCCAACTTCCATTGTGAGGGGAGTAATTTCAAAAATGTAGGCCAATGTCTGTATGATTGCTCTTCTGAAACTAAGGCAACTTCAAATCATGAAATGCATGCAAGTGGAAAGATCATACAAATCACACTGAAGATATTAGGAAGAACTTTTTTTTTTGATGATTGATGAATTACTTGAAAAACTGGATGGATTGGTGCACACAGCTGCAGGGAGAACAACAATAGACAGAATGAAGGGAGTGGAAAAAGTACCAATAAGGAACAAGCAGGACTGATCCTGAGCAAGAAGTGCAAGACAATGAGGATGAATGGAAAGAGACAAGGTAAAGGTAGGGGAAGATGTGTTTAAAGAGATTGTTTACATGGGAACAATAATGAAACATCAGAGGAGGATCACAAGACATCAAGAGCAGGACAAATAAGTCAAAGGGAGTCCAGAAAACAGGACAGTGGAAACAGAAAGGAGTGCAAGGATGAAGAAGCAGGCATCAAGTCAAGATGGTAGGAAGAGACAAGAGTGGTTTGGTGAGAGTGTTGCAGCCTTATGCACCTTCTGGCACAGAGACAACGAAGTACTAAGTAAGCTGTAGGTCTGTAGCTCTTTGAAAGGAATATCCATACAGAAAAATTGGAATATTACAGTGCACAATGTTTTACATTATTTCCTGTCTTTTTACAATGTCACCTGAAAATTCAGATTTCAAAGAGTCCCAGACTTGTATCAAAATGTAATGGTGTAATTTTGGTTAATAAATATTATTAAAACAATTATTCTTTGAAATTGCATCTTTTATTTCATGATTGATCCTCTACATGAATACAAAAAAATTTCCCACATTTTAACAAATTACTACAACAAATTCATAAAGGTATCAAGTTTTGTGGCTTTTAAAAATACATAGAGGAAACTTTATACAGTCAAACTTCGTTATCTTGATCTTGATGAGACCGAGAAAATCCCCCCCCCCCTCCCCCCCCCCAAAAAAATATCAGAGGATTCAAAATATCAAGGGTAAAATACTGAAAGAAAAAGTGGTTAGGACTTCCAAATCTTTTCGACATACCCATGGTATTTGAGATATCGGTGTTCAAGATACCGAAGTTCAACTGTATATTGTTTTGGAAATGCAGTAGCATGCAGAGATACAATATTCCGTTTGTCCAATTATATTTGCACTGTCTATATGTTGGTTTATGAAAATATCTGAAATGCGATGAAACCAGTTTTTGCAAACAAAGTACTATGCATGCCAATCAGTTAGTATGAGAAAAACCATAGGCCAATAACTGGACAATGTCACCTCTGCCATACAGGTAGAGAGAAAAGACATTTTGCACAGATTCAACTTTATACTTTCTGCACATATGGCATAGGCAATTTTTGGAGCACTTATATTACATTTGCTATTGTCATGAATTATTCTGTATAATTCAACGTATGTAATTCCTCACAATCATAATTACTATTGATTGTGAATTATAAAATAATGTTATTTTTTGTAACTATGGCATCATAGGGATTTAGAACATTCAACAGTCAAAATAAGTGAGGTAAATTGAGCAGATGTGTTTTACTGTTTTCCGACTTTAACCTTTATGATCTGTGACAAATAATCCAAATCAAGATGTAGGTTTCTTCAATCAGTATAAAAATGAAATTAATATGCTAATTTCCATGTTTTGATAATGTATACTGAGCTTTTTTTTTTTTAATATTCTTACAGACATAATAGGTATATGGAACAAGTCATCACAAGTAACCAATGACACTCAACATATCCTTTTATCCACATGAAATTGACATCACTGGTGATGTATAACAGCATATTTTTTAATAAATATTAGAAAAGGACACCACAAGTACCTTTTACAACAAATTTCATGCTAAAACTTTACATTCATACATACCGTGTCATTCGCATCATGATAAATGTCAATCCCCTCTGATTGCCAATCATTTGCAGAACTACTTTGTTGTCCCGTTTTTGAAAAGAGTTCTACTGAATACATGGACTCTTGCATTACTCTCAGTTCACCAACTCCACTTCCATACATATGGTAGTTGAAAATCAAACACCTATCTCCACCTTGTAGTAATAATATATTTCATTGATTCAACAGGTTCATTAATATATATAAATATAATATTTATAAACATTCTAAGAAATGATAAGCAGATGAGAAAAGTGTTGGGTAAGAAATTTAATGGTTTATTAAAATATTCTTCTTTAATAGGTATTAAATCTACATATAAAGATCTTTTTTCAAAAATACAAGCATTGTGAAATCAGCAATGTGGAATCATTATTTGAATTTATGTTCGTTGAATTATGGCAGTTGCACCAATTCTTGTTCCTGGCGCAGCATCAAACATACGCTGTCAAACACACGTAGTGACTGTTTCTTTGTAAAATGTCCAGACTTTGAAGTGAAAGTCACAGGTCTTTTGGATATGACCTTGAAAATGGAGGTCCCATGTCACGGTGTTGGCATGATAAAGAACTTTCAATACAAATGGCCTTGAGAACCACGCATAGGTCAAAATTTGCCTAAAGCTGGTGACGTTTCTACACAAACGAACAATTTTCGAATGTGATGTAAAAACAGCATACAAGCAAATCAAAACAATTTGACCCCAGAGAGATTTGATACTGGTGAAAAAGTTCTGGACATTTTTTCTTTGTAATAAACAATAGATAAATTATTCATTTTCAAACTGGGGGCCCTTTTAGAGGTATTGCAATTAACCTACACAATTCATAAAACTACATAGGACAGGAAATTATGTTAAAATCCCATGAAACATATTGCAAGAACTGTTAACCAAGAACAACACTGAAACAAACCTCGGTAAAAGAAATGATTCTCTAGAAGTATTCAATTCAGTCTAATTCCTACTGTATTAAGTTTCCTTTAGATATATTGTACACTCACTTTCAAATTTGTACTTTGTGACCAGAGAAGCCATTTGATTTCTTCTGTGGTCTGAGGCCTCTATATAGGTGTATTTGGATCCTTGCATTGCGGAATTAGGACCTGTATTGCCACTAGGTGTCCTCCCCTGAAAAATAAATATAAATTTATTCAATGAACATGAAAAATATTTCATGAAAATGTCAAACAAATAGTTATCATACTGTATCATAAAGTCCTTTGTCTTAAGGAACATTTGTGATCAATTTCTGATCAAAGGTTTAGTAGATGAATTTTTTTTTTGTCAAAAACTGTTGAAATAAATAACTTTTATATGCTCTTAGTGACCTAAACCTTTCCAAAATGACCTTGAGAGACCTTTGTCCACAAGTCCTTGTCTCAAGGAATATTTTGATCAATTATATCAATTTCTGATGAAAGGTTTAAGAGATATGAGCTCAGATGGAAGGATGGACAGACAGACATGACATAACGGCAACAAAATTTTTTGGGAAGCATAAAAATCAGAATATGTAATATTGTAATTTCAATTTGACAAATCAAATAAGCTCAAATACTACATAATGCCTAAATTATTTGTATTATGGGAATATAAATACAAAGAAAACATGGGGTAAATTCTGCATAATCAACCTCACTAATTCAAAATACAGTCCATGCTTACATTGTTTTACATCCCATAATTAATTTCTTAATTAAAGAAAACTCAATGTTTCATTGAAAAAGGAATATCTTCTGAAATATCAGAAATAGGAAAACTAATAATAAGACATTAGAATACAAATACTCACAGATCTAATTTTCCAGTCAAAATTATCGAATGTATAATTTTTTAGGAAACAATCTTCTCCATCTTCGAATGTGCAGGACACAGGACCCATAACTAGTGAACAGAAAATTCCACACTATAAATGTTTAAAATCATGCTACTCTTGAAATGTGATGATGATTTTATTAAATAGACAATGAAGCCCCTCCTTCTTAGCCCTTAATATAACACAATACTGTGGAATCATTATTGTTCCTGGGGGCTCAATGTTCTTGGATTTTGTGGATTCCTTGTACCAACGAATTTACGTCCCCACGAACAAGTTATTCTTTGCAATAGCTTCTATAATATAATGTTGCATGTTTTCAAAACAATGTTAACCCTCAAAATTTCATCCCCAGGAATTAGTAAATATTGGCTACCCACGAATACTGGCCCCATGAACATTAATGATTTCACAGTGTGTCAATCAGCAGAAGTCTTGATGAAAAAAAATCTACAAACGTAATTTCCAAATCTCCACAGTAAACTGGTAATGACAATATATACATGTATGCTGGATTAGTATATCAAGTCTACCTAAGTAGGAATCTTCATGTGTTTTTACACAATACCTAGTAATTCAGGAACTCATGACAACTATAGTTTATTTTACTTACCAGTATCACAGTTAGCTCCCTTGAAGCCTGTTGCACAATCACATCTGTACGTAGTTACTGCGTCTGCCACACACACAGAATTAGGACCACAGGGATTGTCAGAACAATCGGTGACTGGAGATTGAACAAAGAAGGATTTGTAATTACAACAACAGCCACAGTTTTCGATATGCATGTACATCATTGTATATTTTTTGGGTTTTTTTTTTTCACTGACAATATAACATTAACTTTAGATATATAACAAGCTTTGTTATTACTGTAATCATCTCCAAGCTGTTAGAATAGATGCAAAGCACAAGGTATGTAATGTTCACTTCGATCCTGGTAATCTAAAATTAGTATGAAGTGTACCCAATTTAATTCACCCATAATCCTGTTTATCATTTATGTAACAATAAATTTACTTAAATGTTTGTGAAAAGTAAAGGGTGCCGGAGTCCTGAAATTTACAATTTATGTCCCTTGTCCAAAAAATGCTTCAAACCAAATTTTAAAAAAATCGGAATGGTAATTATCAAGAAGTTAAAAATATTCAATTATCAATGCACGACAGATGTCACACAACCATGGATGCAGACTTAGCAATAGGTCACCTTATTGATTCATGCAACCTAAAAATTGTAACTTATGTTCTTTAGGGAAAATTTGATTAGTTTTAAATTCTCTGCAACACTTTGGACCCCTACTGTAGCCCCTTTCTAAACTCTGGAAATTATGGTTTAAACAAAATTGATTCTACTAAATATAAGAAAGTTAAGCAAAAGTTTTGATGCATTATCACAGGTATTCTGGAAAGAAGACCTTCAGCAGATTCTGGAAAAGAACATTTTCAAAGGATACCACCATGTTTTCACTATTTTGCTATTATCTTCCCTTGGAAAGCAGTGTAACCCTTCATTTGAATCCCTTTTACCAAAGAAACCTTTGTTTTAATTCTGGTTGAAATTGGCTCAGTGGTTATAGAGAAGATTTTCAAAAGAGTACTCTTTAATAGTAAATTTGAACCCCAGTGATATAATTGCCTGTCATTTTCATATAGAAAGGATGGAACTATAGATCTAGAAATGTGATTACTTACCACACTCTCCTGTGATGACCTGGACATTATCGATAGCAACATCTCCCCTAAATCCATTTCCACGTGTACCCACAAACTGAATCTACAGGCAACAGAAATTTCAATGATAGAGTTGAATGGAGATCATGGGCTATCATATTGTACCATGATATCTGCATAATACATTTATTGTTTACAGCTTTGATGGCAACTAAATACAAATATCATTGACTGTAATTTAAGCATGTCAAATTCATTGCAATATCAACCATTTCATTGTGCATCTCTCTCTCTCTCTCTCTAATTTCTGTGGTACTTGAAACAATATATCAATTTTGACAATATGATTACTGAATTGACTTTGGGACTAATCTATGCATTATTTTCTGACATTTCATAAATCACTTTTGTTACAGAAAACTTTATATTGTTGATTTTATACCTGCTGTTGCAGAAACAATAAAACTTTTCCACCAAATCTTTTGTTTGCTAAGAAGTTTCTCTCATGTTCAATTTGAAAATTTGATGCATAGATTGACAATCTGATAAAAATAAACTCTGACATAAATATTAAAAAATGTTTGTACCGGTGATGCAGAAGTTTGGGATGAAGCAAGAGTAATTTCCACCCTGTTCCACTGGTTTCCTTGGTTGTCAAACTCATAAAAGATGGTCATATTATCATACACAACTTCAAGAGAGCCGATATTTTTACCATACATGTGATAGGCAAAAGACAGGCACATAAATGGATCAGCTGAAAACAGAAGAATATACATACATCATGCATGCACTGTACTGCGAGAGAAAAAAATCCAGGGAAGATGTTATTTTTCCATTAATTATAATGAAACCTACTATATAAATTGTAATTAATCAATACATTTCTAACTGTTTCCCTAGTTTTGTTTATAATTTTGCATAAACTGCTTTCTGGTCACAGAATGAACTGTTACATTTTACTTTTTCTAGCATTCAGATGATGAGGATGTTTATCAAATGAAAGCTAGTTTCTCTTTCAATATGGCTATTTTTAGTAATGTCACTGATAATGATTTGCTGAAAGTTTTAGAAAAAGAACCTTTCACTGAAGTGACATTATTTGTTGAAATGCACATCTGGTGCATCAAAATTGGTACTGTTTATTTGTTGAAATACACATCTGGTGCATCAAAATTGGTACTGTTTATTTGTTGAAATACACATCTGGTGCATCAAAATTGGTACCGTTTATTTGTTGAAATGCACATCTGGTGCATCAAAATTGGTACTGTTTATTTGTTGAAATGCACACCTGGTGCATCAAAATTGGTACTGTTTATTTGTTGAAATGCACATCTGGTGCATCAAAATTGGTACCGTTTATTTGTTGAAATACACATCTGGTGCATCAAAATTGGTACCGTTTATTTGTTGAAATGCACATCTGGTGCATCAAAATTGGTACTGTTTATATTTCAAAGTACAAAAAACATTAAAGGAGCAGTGAAAGTACAAGAACATCAACCATGAGTACATATTTGCATGTGCTCCTATATTATTACAAAAAAGAAATGTATAGTACAGTGTAGGTTGCATAATAAAACACTTACCACATGGTTTCTTGGGTACAAGTCAACTGTTGTCCCTCGTTAGGTGAGAAGAACTAGAAAATTGTTGTCCTCGGCCTTCAGCCTTGGGCAACAGTGTACCAGGTCTCCCAACAGTTTGACTGGTCCCCAGTAAGCCATGTAATAAATGTATACTAAATGCTGTGTACAGAAAAAAGAAAACAGAAAATGAAACATACTAAATGCTACCAATGTATAAGCAAGTTAATGAAGCATGGTCAAATACCTGTGAGGACTGGTGAACTTTCTAACACAGCAATATTACCATTTCTTTTCCCAGATGCTTCAATATAAGCATACCTGGTTCCTTCAAATGCAGAGATGGGTCCCGTCTGTACTGAAGGTGTGTTACCCTACATTACAGAACACAGCAAACAAAACAAATCAGAACACACAAAAACCTGCCTCTCTAATGTTCACAGAGAGAGAGAGAGAGAGAGAGAGAGAGAGAGAGAGAGAGAGAGAGAGAGAGAGAGAGAGAGAGAGAGAGAGAGAGAGAGAGAGAGAGAGAGAGAGAGAGAAGAAATAGAATTTTGCAGGATTAACAATTCATTTATGCCAAGCCTGTTTACAACATGTATTATTTCATCAATAACAAAATTCATATTTTGATTTACTCAACCATATTATAATTAAACTTACACTTCTTCTAGACCAGTTAAAGTCATCTGATGAGATCACATCCTGCAGGAAACACGTCGTTCCACTCTCAAAAGTACAACTGAGTGGGAGTGATACTGGGGCTGGAGTAGTGGTGGAAGGGGTCACTGGAAGAGAGGGAGGGGTATATCACAATGAACAATAATTACTATATAGGCTTTCAGGACATATATGACATTTCTCTAAAAATAATTATTGATCTCCTTAATATGAAGAGTTCTTGTGTAATAGGTTGAGATTCTGTAACGTACTAACATTACCAAATCTTTCACATTGGCATTACTTTATTACAGTAATGCCCATTTACACAGTAGAACTGAATTTGCCTTGTAACAACTAGGAATTATCAAAAATATGCTAATTCTAAAACAGACCTGGTAACATACCCCAATTTTTTTTTTGTAGAAATGAGATAAAAATGCAAGTGAATTGTATACGAAATTTCACGAAAAATTACATATTATTGAGAAATATTGCGTATGTCCTTAAAGCTAATCAGAATACTGCCTTGTAACTACCTCAGATGTGAAATAGTATATATGAGATGACTGTAGCTGCAATATAAGAAGTTTACTAGTCCATGTGTCTGTATACATGTGAAAGTTTATGCATTTTGTTGTAAAATGATACATAGTGCGCTGGTAAGCATTTATATAAATTTCTCAATAGATTTGTTCTGTTTGTCCTATATGTAGTCATTTATGATTTCCAACAGAGTGACATAATATCCTAATTTTCTATTACAAGCGTAATTTGCATACTTTATAAAAAGAAGGTTATAAGAAACACTACATGGAGCTAGGATCTCTATCTACACGTATTCTACACTTTTAAAATTAAAAACCTTAGATGAGGTCATTCCTTTTCTATGCATAATATATGTACATCATACCACAGTCTCCAGACAGAAAGTGTACGTCATCGATTGCTATGTCACCTTTGTATGAATTGCCACGGACTGCAGTGAACTCAATCTGTGAAATGGTACAATTAATACACTTAAAAATACATCCATAGTATCAAGATATACATGTGTACTGCGAAGGAGTAACTTGAGTATAATCATTATTTATTAGCATGGAGAATAATGAGATACATGTAGCATATACTGTTATACATGTAATGTGTTGACATCACACAGTACAAAGGAACCACATGTGAGAAAACTATGTTTACCTGGCTATATGTTGGTGGAACAGTAAGAAAACTAAGTTTACCTGGCTATATGTTGGTGGAATGGTACGAAAAATATGTTTACCTAGATATATGTTGGTGGAACGGTAGGAAAAATATGTTTAACTGGCCATATGTTGGTGGAATGGTAATAAAAGTATGTTTAACTGGCCATATGTTGGTGGAATGGTAATAAAAGTATGTTTAACTGGCCATATGTTGGTGGAATGGTAATAAAAGTATGTTTAACTGGCCATATATTGGTACAACTGTTACGTAAGAAAAATGTTTACCTGACCATATGTTGGTGGAACGGAAATATACGCTACTTTCCATTGGTTTCCCTTGTTGCCACTTTCATCGAATAAGGTTAGGGAAGTTGTAGGGGAGACCATCATGACAGACAATGAACCAATATTGGAACCATACATATGATAAGCAAAGGAGAGGCAAAATGGTCGGCCTGTTATAAATACATCATTAACAGATTATTACCATAAGTCCACCACTGATAGTTATTCTAATTAATAATGAGACATCATACTCAAGTAGTACAGATTGAAAAAGGGTTGGTACAATATTAAACTTATAGATACAAAAAGTACTCTTTAAATTATGTCTTCTCAATAATAAAATATAACAAGAAAAATATAGGAGATTTAGATAATCCTGTGTCTCTGAAGTTTTCCAAAAGGTGTATGTTTTGATCAGTAAAGGTGCAAGCACTTGCTGATCAATGAAGGATATTATTTTCTCTTTTATAAATTTAATATCTATTAGTCTCTTGTGTAGTAGATATTGATTTAAGTCAAATTAATTTATACATACAATTTATTGCTTTGCTCCTAAATTTAAACTGCTGTAATGAGTTTGTCAATGTACAACACCTTGTTTGATAATACAAATATCAATTTCCTTCTTTACTGTAAAATTCTTATACTGATTAGTACAAAATGTTTACCAGATTTAGTATGTCAGTAGTTCTTTATCATTAAGAATTCATAGAATAAAACATACTCGTTGATACAGTTGGACTCTGAAGAGTGGCAAATGAATTTCTTCTTTTCAATGATGCTTCTATGTAAGAATATCTGGTTCCTTCAAAGGCTGATGTAGGACCTGTTCGCGAAGAAGGTGTGCTACCCTGAAATATTCAATTATAAAAAATATCAATATTTTTCATACATTAGTTACACTTATAACGACTAGGGGAAAGTGTTGATGTTTCGTACGGGGATGATATTTCGGACAGCCAATAAAAAAGCATTATATCTTGTGTTTCTATTGTTATTTGTTCTATATTTAAACTTATTTGTGAACTTCACACATCTACAAAATGGAAAACACCTAATTATATGCACATGTGTAAAGTTCTAAGCTCTGATTAATTGATTTATACATTAACTTTCATTAATATTGCTGTGAAAGATGTCAGCATTTATTTTGTTAGATTGGTAAAATCAAGCCCTCTTGGGACCTAGTTTCCTGAAAATGTTATGAGCATAATTTAAAAACTGTAAACAAAATCAAAACTAAAAGAAAAAAATTCAATATCTAGTGTGCAGAAATGGAAGCAAAATGTCAATGAACCACAAAATAAAAGGCGACAAAGAAATTTACTAACTGTTCAAAGTTATAACACCATATGTCCAAAATAACCACACCATTGTCCGAAGTTACAACCTTCTTTCTCACTTTGGTTGAGTGTTAATATGTGGTATGAATAACAGGAAAAAGTCTGATGAAATCAGAGAACACAGTGGAGTCACCTATATACATGTACAACATGCCTATATTCAGTGGTTAGATGATGAGCATTTCCAAAATACACAGAGTACTGTCTGAAATCTCAACACTTTCCCCTAGCTGATATTGAGATTAAAAATTGCTCTTATTAATGTACAAGATATATATATATTTATCACAGAGTTCTGAACTTACTTGTCTGTTTGTCCAGTTGAAATTGTCTCCCAAAACATTTTCTAAGAAACAAAATGTTCCAAATTCAAATGTACAATGCAGTTCTTGGTCAACTAAAGGTGGTACTTCAGTTGATGGCTGTTGAGTTGATGGCTGTTGAGTTGTTGGTGCCTGTGTTGTGGGCTGTTGAGTTGTTGGTGCCTGTGTTGTGGGCTGTTTTGTTGTTGGTGCCTGTGTTGTGGGCTGTTTTGTTGTTGGTGCCTGTGTTGTCGGCTGTTTAGTTGTTGGTGCCTGTGTTGTGGGCTGTTTTGTTGTTGGTGCCTGTGTTGTGGGCTGTTTTGTTGTTGGTGCCTGTGTTGTGGGCTGTTTTGTTGTTGGTGCCTGTGTTGTGGGCTGTTTTGTTGTTGGTGCCTGTGTTGTGGGCTGTTTTGTTGTTGGTGCCTGTGTTGTCGGCTGTTTAGTTGTTGGTGCCTGTGTTGTGGGCTGTTTAGTTGTTGGTGCCTGTGTTGAAGGCTGTTGAGTTGTTGATCCTAAAAATATATAACAATGCTTTACACTTAGAATTGATGAAAAGAATTGTCTTTTTTAAAAAATGTACAAAAAGATGTATAGAGATGTTAAACATTGATCTGAAGGCTAAGGAGTTGGAAGTGAGAGGTTCTTTGGAAGAAATAAACCTTATTTTGTGATGATAAATGCGACTCAAAACCTCTCAGCATATATCATACAAACTGACATAAGCAAAAACAGATTTTAATGCTCACCACATGTAGTCAATGAAATAGAATCAATAGCTATATCACTGCTCCATGAACTTCCTTTGATAGCCTCAAAAGCCACCTAATATAACAAGAAAAGAATAGCACATTAATGTTCACTTTTTCCTCTGTCAACCTTTGCTTAAAGTTTATCAATACAAATTCCATACATGGAGTTTAATTGCTGCATTGATAAAATGCATCACTAGAGTACATGTATGAATATCATATACAGCACCCATCTGGACCTAAATATATATGATGCATATCTATGTTTGCATATTCCAAGATCCATCAATAGATCCGGTATAATGGACTTAAGCTTCTACTTTGCAATATATGATCAGGACCCAATTTCACTATGTACAGCTATGAAATTCTATTCCCCACCCCCTCCTCAAAATGCATCAACTGACCAAGTTTGATAGTCCTAATTCTTACAGTCCTTAAGATATGATCCAGACATAACTTCAATATGTATAGCAGTAAAATTTCAAAGTGATGCCACAGTCAACTATTGTTGGGGTCAAGACACACCTTTCTCCTAAAATGCAACAGCTGACCAGACAGACCAACAGTATTGCATTTTGAATCACTGCTTATCATTTGCAGTGTATCCACACTCTTTCTTGTATATTGAGGCACTGAAATCCAATCCAGGTTCTATGGTAATTGCAGACATCTGTCTCATTTAGCATATGTCATGTGGCAATTAAAAAAATCATTCACTTGCATACAGTCGAACCCCGTTATCTTGAACTCGATGGGACCAAGAAAGAACTTCTCGGCATCGAGGATTCAAGATACTGAGGTTAAAATACTCAAAGAATAAGTGATTGGGACTTTCGAACCACTTCGACATATCCATGGTATTCGAGATATCTGTGTGTTCAAGATACCGAAGTTCAGCTGTATATACATTTCAATTCAAAATTCTCATGTGAAGCAGCTGTTTTGATTCCCAGAATCTTTCTCAGACGGTGGGGGAAGTGGGGGGTAGGGGGTGGGGGTAAAGAATGATGTCTTAATTATCAAGATAGAATAGGTGCATGAAGTGTATACATGCAAAGAAGCACACGTATACATCAACATGTGTGCATGTAACAATTTAACCTTGTACTTTGTTGTTGTTCCTAAAGTAATGTCAGCCTTCAACCAGTTGTTTCCTTGACTTCCCGTTTTTGTCCAAACCGAGTTTCCATCCACAAGAACATTTAGAGTTCCCATGGACGAGCCGTACATATGATACCAGAAAGTTAGACATCTCTGAGTACCTTTCAGGATGAAAAATAAGAAAAAAAATGTATAAATCTTACAGTATTGAATGTGAATGTATTCATATATTATGCAAAAACTCAAAATATATTTTTAAAACAAAACCAGCTGTAACTGACGGTATTTTTAAACTATCAAAGTATGCACCAATTATAACACCTATTAGTATAACTATTAACTAACAACAAAATAAACAAAGTAATATAGCTTGAGAGAATACATGCAATGAGCATGACATAGGAACAAATTTGCCAAACACAATTGGGTTGCTGAGATCATACAAAGATGGAAACTGACATGAGTAACTACATATTTCATTTGTTTTAATATATTACATCATGTCATGAATGAGTTTAAGTATTATAAGTATAAGAAAGTAATAATTATGCTAATGTGCCACTCAAATGAAATTTTGATAATGAAGTTGCTAAAAATTGGCATGTGAAATTTTTACAAATCAGACACTTGTGCAATGCCTCTCTTCCACTTTTTCCGAACTGATGACCTCCGAGGTCAATGCACATGCACATCATTCTTGGATAAATGTGAACAGGAATTAATGTCAGGAAGACAGTGATTCATGAATCAACATTTTTTGCTGATTTGACAGGTTTATTGCTCCAGATCCACTCTGATTCAATGAGATTATATATTCAATTATAAATATGCTATTCTATTTGTTCTTTTATTGTTCAATTTATTTACCGTCAGTTATAGCTTGTATTGCTCTTTATGAAAAATGATACACTAGTATGCCACAATTTTATCTGCAAAATACAAGTCAGTTCCTAAAGTTATTGAAATTACGACTTCTTTTGATTTTCTTCCATCCACTGTCATTTTACACTCAGTTTCATTTGTCTCTAAAATACATAAAATCTAATTCGTTTTAATTGATTTCACCTTGCAAGAATGGCGTTTCAAAAATAAACTTATTCCCATTAGGAACCGGGGATGAGGTTTCTGCATACAAATAGTTAGACCCACTTTGAGCACTGGAGGGACCAGTACCGCTAGAGGGTGTTGAACCCTAACAAGAACAAAACAACAAAATTAAAGAGACTTATCTGAAATGCTGTGCTGACCAACATTTCCAAATAATCATAAACTCAGTTTTCGACTCTAAATGTTTCAAATAGATTTAAAGCAAGCACCTCTATACGTAATAACAAAGTAAATACTACCTTTAACTATTATTTTTGATGAAACAAAAATTAAAATGAAATGATTAATTAATGATAAAACTTTTCTGAATTATACTGTTTTAGCAGAATTTTGCATTAAGGATTAAAAACATCTGCATGTAAAGAACAATTTTCTTTCAAAAGTATGCTTATTTCTTGAAAATAACAAAACAAGAGGCCCATAGGCCACACTGCTCACCTTGGACCATATTAAAGATTTTCTCTATATATTCGCATATAAAACTATGATCCCTTATTGTGGCCCTAACCTAAACCCGTGGACCATGATTTTAACAAACTTGAATCTGCAATATGTAAGAAAGTGTCCATGTAAATTTTAACTTTACTGGCCCAGTGGTTCTTGAGAAGATTTTTAAATGACCCCACCCTATTTTTGCATATTTGTGATCATCTCCCCTTTGAAGGGCACATGGCCCTTCATTTGAACAATCTCGAATTCCATTTATCCAAGAATGATTTGTACCAAGTTTGATTCACATTGGCCTGCTGGTTCTAGACAAGAATATTTTCAAAACTTGTCAGTATTTTACACTATTTTGCCATTATCTCCCCTTGGAGAAGGGCCCTGTCCTTCATTTAAACAAACTTGAATTCCCTTCATCCAAGGATGCTTTATGCCAAGTTTGATTGCAATTGACCCAGTGGTTCTGGAGAAGAAGATGAAAATGTGAAAAGTTTACACCGACGAAGATGACGCCGACGATAGCAACACCGACAAAGGACAATGGAAAGTTTTGATCAGGAAAGCTCACCTGAGCCTTTGGCTAATAATTATGGTACATATATTAGATTTCATTGGGCAATTTTACTAAAATGTACATTTAATTCTGTATTTACATTCCATCCAAATACTGTTTTCAGAACTTAAGTCAGTATGACATAACTAGATATGTACCGATCTTATGATCCAATCATATGAAAGTGTCTGTAAATTTGAAAATACACAGTTACTGCCTTCAAAATCACAAGAAATATCACCAGTGTCTGAAAATAAAATTTACAAATTTATTTCAGCAGCAATCAGAAAGCATGGTATTATACATACATATGACATTTCAGTTTACAAAAAAGATTTTACAGAAATCAGTAAGTATCCTCCTTTAATAATGAGTCTGAATTCTTGTCAAATAATTCACTGTTATCATTCTTGAAATTTCCCATCATTTTAGAATACAAGAACAAGATGGTTACTTGTTTATAATCCAAGAACATATTTTTTTGTGAATCAGCTGTTTATTTGTTAAAATTGCAATTGCATACATTTATGCTCCAATTTGCTTACTAAATTTCACAAATGTTTTTGCAATTCCAGATTATTTTTTCAGATGATATATTCCTATGCATTTGATGTTTAAAAATAAAGCAGCCCCCATAAGAATAAATATGTGTAAAATTATTTTGAACAAATTGGAATCATATGAAATAAACATTCTTTATAAAGAATTTACTGATGTGCACATTCTGGACATTTTACTCATAAACTTTACAAACAAATGCTTTGCACTTTTATTGTCAAGAGTTTACAAATTGATAAATTCTTTAAAAAGAATATCTAATTCTACAATAATTTAGAGTTTACCGTTGATAATCATGATTTATGGCATTGTAAGTAAAAGTCACTTTGGAGGAAATACATGTCACAGTGGTGTTTAAGGCTCAATATTTAAGGGCAATACAAGTAGTAAAATCATGTAAATGTTAAACGAATGTGGATTTAGAATCAGAAAGAGTGTATTACTCAGTTCATAAGCACTGAGTAATATAATATTCCTTTGATGAATAAAGCTTCATATCCTTTTCACCACCATGCGCTACATGTATCATTTTATGACAATAGATACAGTATTAACATAATAAAAAAGCCAATCTTTTACATAATTATTATTCATTTAGGTTCAATGCTGAGAAAATGTAGGATTCAAACTATCATTTTTTTCCCTGAAATATGATACTTGTAAACATCAATAATCCATTTTAAACTTAGATGTTGAATTCTCTATTCATGTTGGCTAATATACCTTTAAGAGTATCGCACAATCGTCCTGTGTAACCGCTAGCACATGTGCATGTAAAATCATTCGTACCAACAGCATTGCATGTACCATACAGACACGGTGCAGGTTTGCATCCTAAACACATAATCAAAACCCTCATAAATATATAGGATGCATAAGAATATTCTTGATCTCTCAATCAACCTATGAGAATAGTTTATGCATCTGTTAAATTACAATAATTTTCAATGAAATTGAGTACATACACTATAATCAATCAGTAATATTACATCTAATTTGCTTTAGATTTCATAGTGCATTTTCTCAAACCTACCTCCACTGACAGACGAAACAGTCAGAGAGAAGCCCTTTCCGGCTGTTGCCGAGGCAGCAAACGCACTGTCAAATTTCAGTAGCATCATTGTGGGGTCCCCATAATCTGATGTCACATATGTCTCATGGGATAATTTTCCACAGCGTCTGAAACATTTTATTTTTAATTTCTAGCTAAGTTTTATGCATATTATGTGATAAAGAAAAACAAAGTATATACATGATAATCTAGATACTCTAATCTCGGCTGGAAATTTGGATTGGTGCCTTCACTAGTGAAGGTGTCCGTCCAAATATCCAACCGAGATAACTAGATACTCCAAACAACATATTGGTTTAGAAAAATTCAAAAGTTAACACAAATCAGCGAGAAATTCTTTATAAAATTCTCAGTGAATATTTCCTGCATTTTCCTATATACAATTGTTGCTACATGTAATATTTTCCATAAACATGCTTTAAAAAACTATTGGTAATTCCTGCACCTTTAGAGTATTTTTGCTGAGTACTAGACAAACATCTCACCTCGGACCTGTCTGACCAATCAAATTGTACTGTATTTCTAGCCAGTGATTACAAGCTCCACCATTGGTTGTTAAATCCATTTCATTTATTTTCATACCAACATTCTTTCCATTGGGAACCTAGGTGTTTAAAAATACAGTTATACATAAGAATTGACCTGACAACAAATTATCAACACAATACTTTTCATGTGTTTGGAGGGCTTTTAAATTACAGCTCTGTAAATGAAATTCTAAAGTAGATGAAAGTGTATTGTCATATGAAAGAGATATACATTTAAGACAAGTACAGCAACTGGAATAATTCACTTTAAGTTTGTAGTTTAAATGTTAGTTCATTTAATTTTACGATGTCACAGAACATTGCTGGACATTCATTTCTGCTTACCTTTACTAACCAAACACATTTTTTCCCGGTAGGATATGGCCCTCCGTTATTGAAATTAGGTGAAGTTATTGTTCTCGATTCTCCATCAGCTAAAGTAATGATTCCAGGACCACACTCTGCCACACAAATGATTATGTTATCATGCTAATTTATCTGATACTTCAAAAACTTCCAGAGTAAATCAAATAGCAACTCCAAAAGGCCAAAGGAATAATGTTAATAATAATCTAGTCATTTACAGCCCCAACATTGAAATAAAATTCAATTAATGAGAAATTCAATAATTTTCATGTTCAAATAATCAAAGGGACCGATTCAAGATTCCTCCGCAAAATTTTGTTTTTCACTTTTAATGATCAAAATCTACTGTCTAATGTATTGAAAAGGTTTCACCGTAAAACAATTAAGTTTATGCATTTTGACAGGTCTAGAAGCTCATTGTACAGAGTTTATTATTTGTTATGTAAACAAAGATTGAGGTATATCATTGTTTACAAAGTTTGGAAAATGTATGTATACTGATCTAAGTTCATGATATATTTCACATTTCATGTATCCTATAGGTAAAATGTGCCATATTTAAAAGTAAATTTGTGTCTGTGCAAAATTAGGATGATTTGAATTGCAAATTAACACATAACTAGCTTGTTTGTAAACAAAAATGAGGCTCCACTCTTGCTTACATAACACAGAGTTGCCCTTATCCTTGCATTAAGGTACAAATTTTGGTTGTCAACTTTAAAGGAGTTATATTTTAATGTTTAACATCAAAATGAAATTTTCTTTTTTTTCAAAATTCATGAACCAGTCCCTTTGAACATAAAGAATCAAAATTCCTGTCTCCATTTTGGAATATGACATCCTTGAGTTGCTTTGATGTTCTACAATTTTATAATTTTAAAAAAAAAAGAAAGGGGGAGGCCCATGGGCCACATTGCTCACATGAGTCACCTTGCCCTGCCATGCTGATGTTCAGCTATAATGAATTTTAAAAGAGTTTTTTGCAATCTTTACTCCCATGTAAAATTTTTACCCCATATCGTGGCCCAAACTTAGCCCCACTGGGTCACAATGTAACTATGATACGTCACAAGATAAGAAATTATGGTATAAAATTTTCAAAGATGTTTATAAAATTTTGATCCCCTATTGTGGCCCCATCCTACCCCCCTCCCCCTCACTCTTCTGAGATGGTCATAATTTGCACATACTTCAATCTGCACTACCTGAAGATACTTGCATATTAATATGAGTATTCATATCCCTGTTGTTATTGAGAAGATTTTTCCTACAAATTCCCATGTAAAACTTGAATCCCTAATGTGACCTTACCATACCCTTAGGGACCACAATTTGAATAAATTTGAATCTGCACTACCTGGGAATGCTAGCATATTAATATGAGTATTCATGGCCCTGTTGTTCTTCAGAAAAGTTTTAAAAGATTTATCCTACATATCCCCTTTTAAAACTGTGATCCCCTAATGTGGCCCTATCTAACCCCAGAGACCATGATTTGAACAAACTGCACTAACTTGGGATGATTGCATATTAATATGAGTATTCATGGCCCTGTTGCAAGATTATTAAAGATATTTCCTATATATTCCTATGACCATCTCAGAAGAGTGAGGGGGAGGGGGGTAGGATGGGGCCACAATAGGGGATCAAAATTTTTATCACCTATACTGACCTCACCCTGGGGCCACAATTTGATAAAATTTGAATATGCACTACCTGGGATGCTTGCACATTAATATGAGTAATCATGACCTTGCTACTCTTGAGAAGATTATTAAAAGATTTATCCTATATGTCACAATGGAAAACGTTGATCCTTTATAGTGGACCACCCTACCCATGATTTGAACAAACTTGAATCTACACTATGTCAGGAACCAATCATATAAATTCCAACTTTTCTGGCCTATTGGTTTTTAAGAAGATTTTTAAAAAACTCCACCCTATTTTCACATTGTATTGGTTATCTCCCCTCTGGAGGGAGCATGACCCTTCAATTAAACAAACTTGAATCATTGTCACCAAAGGATGATTTGTGCGAAATTTGATTGAAATTAGCCCTGTGGTTCTTAAGAAGAGTTTTAAAAGATGTCACAAATGTTTACTAAATCTTAAATATCTCCACCTCAATAAGGCATGGCACTACATTTGAAGAAACTTCAACCCTCTTTACCCAATTATGCTTTGTGAAAAGTTTAGCTGAAATAGCACCATGGTTCTGGAGAAGAAGTTAATAATGTTAAAAGTTTACAGACACAGACAAATGGACTGATGCTGGACAAAATGTGACAAGAATAACTCACTTGAGCTTTGTAAACTTTAAAAAAAAAAAGGGGGCCACAGGATTTAATGGTCACCTGAGTATCATAGCCAATACATAGACCTGTCTAGGATTCTCATATTTGCATTTATGCCTCATTCTGGAGTCTTTTGTTCACAGCTTTATGATCTTTCTAAATATGCATATAATTCCCATTCAATTACAGAAGACAGAAAGATGAAGTTTGAAACATTTAAATCAGCCCATATTTTCCTGACCAAGGTGCAATGAATTACACAATTTTGGTAAAGGGTTTCATGCACATAATAACCATGCATTTGGTTTTTCTCCACATGTGTGGGAGTAGAGAAGATTTTTAAAGCTTTTGTGGGTGTTTTTCTTCAGTTTTGGCCCCAACCATGAGGCCCTTGGGGAAGCTATGATCTTAGATTTCACAATTTACATTCTTCTTATCCCAACAGTTTTGCCCCACCCCTAGGGGAACAGGAGACCTGAAATTTACAGTTTGTGTCCCTTTCTCCAAATTCATACAGAATTTCAGAGGAGTTAGAGTGGTATTATCAGGATGTTAAAAATGTTCAATTGTTAACACATTTAGTCACTGATTATTTTGGCCCCACTCTCATACTAAACCCCTACCATTGGGATCATGAAATTTACAATTTTGGTAAAGGGCTTCCTGCTCATTATAAACATCCATTCAGTTTCAATATGGTATCAATAGCATCAAAGAAAATGTTTTTTAAATGTTTTACACTTGAAAACTATATACCAAGTTTGGCCCTGCCCTGATGTCAACAAAATTGAAACACATAGTCTATCCCATCTACAAGTCCCCATCTCATCATCCCTGAAAGTTTCAAGACTCAATCTTTAACTGTTTATGAGAAAACTCACAGGCATAACCATATTTTAAAAACAAGAAATGGGCCATAACTTGTGACAAGAAATGATGTTGGCAAAAAGAATTTAAAAAAATGAAAAATCCTTAAAAATAAAAATTGTCAAATTTGTCAATTTCTGAGATAGTTTTGCACCAAGATAGCATGAGTATCATGTGTGAACCAAAGCAATTTTCATACAAGTACAAGTATTTGCAACATTAACACAGAATAATTATAATGACTGCAGCTGAAATGAAAAATAAGGTACTTGCTGATCCCCCCCATCACCTTGGAACTGACCAACTTACCACAAATTTGTCTTGTCTCTTAGGGAAATGTTCCTACACTTTTTGGTGGTGGGTGGTTTCTACCATTCTAAAGACATTACTGAAATGACTTCCTGACCCAATTCATTTTGATTCAATGAACTAGTTAATACATGATTTAAGGGGTGGGGAACTCTGCTATTCAAACTTTTGCAATATCTGGGATAGCTGCAGCCTTATATTTCCACAATAACATCTGAGTAACTATATTTTCAAAGATTTTCCCTTTTGATCATATCTGTAAAGATAGCCATTTCCTCATGAATGCACTGTAATTGTGAACAATGTGTGAATGAATATTGATAAATATAGCATGTCTATTTTAACAGCTGAGAATTGCAACAGATGAAATAGAATGTAAACATAAAAACTAAATTTAATTTTTGAAAATCCATGAGGATTCACACCATTTTGTTTGTTTAAATTGTTTCATCTCTGCTACTAAACATCAGAAATTTAATATTCCATAACTCATGGTTTTGGTGGAAAGGCATTTTACTTGTGACATTCAGAAAAACAATCATTACACCACAGATATATTTTTTAATCTGCAATGAGTTGTCTTTAGCCATCACTAATTTGTATCCAAGAGTTGACCAAGTGACGCATAATTTTCGGAACTTCTTTTTCTGAAGAGTAACAAAATTTTATAGCTCCAATATCCTGTATTGATACCCACAAGTATTTTCAAAAATGAAATTTATTTCCTGAAAGTCTCACTCACATAAAGTTATCAATTTATAATCAATAAAAAAAAATCTTACAGTAAAGAGTAATAGAAAAGTTAAAATCAATTCAAAAAATCTTATGGAGACTTGAACATAAAGTCAACATTTTTCAACTTCATCATGGTTCATATCCACGACACTTCATCCATGACAGTCACACTTTCTGAAACCCCAAATGAATAACTGTAGATCTGTAATGGGACATAATTTTCCCACAGAGAGCTTTACAGATCTGCAGCTAAGAAAAGTATTAAATTTTTCCTGCAGAAAAAATATGGTGGGATTCAATATCTGTGATTTGTCATCAGTAAATCTTAAAAAGAATTCTACAAATTGAAATGATATCCATTGAATTTCTTCATGAATGTGTTGCAAAAAATGCACTCTTGATCTTGATAAATATTGCATGTCTATTTTAACAGCTGTGAATTCTGACAGAAATAAAAGTAGCATGTAAATAGAGGAATAAAACTTCATTTTTGAAAATACATGAGGATATGTAACTGCAAGGCTTCATGCTGGCATACTTTGTGCTTCATGAAGTATTCCAGCAAGAAGCATCAAAATCCATACACTTGTGTATTTTCAAAAATGTAGTTTATTTAATGAAGCACTGTCTAGTTGTCAGGTAAATACTGTGAGGTGATAAATTACAATGGAAAATGTGAAAATCAGCATAACTGAAAAGTTAATAACCTCACATACCCAACAAAGTATAGACAGTGAATCTTTATATCTATATTTAAAACAAAAATGAAAATATAAAATTAACATATCAAAATACTGTCTAATAGAAATTGAATAAACATGGCTTTGCATGGTAATTTCTATAGTCCTTGCCTTCTGATCTTTCATTTTGTGTGAACTGAGAAAATTACATCCAGCTGAAATTTGTGGGGAAACTAGCACATTGGATCTTCAAATGGTTATCACAGAGAAAACAGCTGGAATCTAAATATTTCTTAAAAAGAAATACTCACACAGCAAAATATACCCAGTATATTCAGTAATGTAGAAGTGATTAAAAAAGGATTAACATCTAAATAAACCATTCTTTACTAAAAAAATGTCTCTGACAATAACAGATTGTGAAAAATTATATTTTACCGATCAATAAAAGCATTTCACACAAATAAGAATATATGTGCAAGAGAATAATATGCATGTGTATGTGCATTAGAGTACAGAAATGTATAAATGTGTGAGTGTGTATTTGTGTGTGTGTTTGTGATATGTGTGTGTGTTTGTGTATATGTGTGTGTTTGTGTGTGTGTTTGTGTATATGTGTGTGCTTGTGTATATGTGTGTGTTGTGTTTGTGTGGGCCACAGATCATGTATATATTTATCCTAGCCTTATTAGTACTCAGAGTTTTTATTCTTTGCACAAGGTGCTGATGGATGTTGAGACAACTAACAGACAAACACACTGAAACATTGTACTATGATAATACAATCAGTTTAAGATAGCCGACATGTTTATCAAGTTTGATTATCCTTGCCTTAATAGTTGTTTCTAGCTTCATGGGGTTTTAATGAATTTTGAAGGTATGTTTGGACACAAGTATAATGGAAATATATGCTAGGAATGTTTTGAGACTGCAATGCAATAATACAATGATATAAGGCTTCATCATACAAATTTTTCTCTGTGCTGTAAATCACATGTTTTTAGCTCTCATAATTAATATATAGCTCTCAGGCTTTTTTTCAAAATATTTTCCCAGAGAGCTACAGATTTGCAGCTAAAATAGAGAGTTAAATCAAAATAGCTTGTACCTGCGTCTGTTACAGCTGACTCACACAGGGTGCCGGTAAGACCATCTGGACAGTGACAGCTACAGTTATGGATGACAAAGCCTCCGTTTTGACACTGCTTCAGGGGAATATCACCATTGGCACCCTTACAGGGTTCTAAAAGTATGAAAAGATTACATATATGTTAGACTAGTATGCAGAGCATTAACATGTATCTTAATCATGAAAGTTTCCTCTATCTGTTTTGATTGATTTCCTAAAGATTATAATACATGTTAAAGAATCAAATGGATAGGAATTTTGCCCAATATTATTTTAATATTATCTTACTGACTCAGGCAAAGGTGTTTTGTATTGGAGGATATTGTAAGTTTTCTTACTGGTACAATCATATGCATCAGTAATGTCCTGAATATCATAGAACATAAGTCCAGTGGCTGAATCGGCCAGGAAGTCCAATCGACGGTCTCGAAACTCTATGGTTGGTTGGCCATTTGTGGAGAACGCCTATTGACAAAATGAACAATTGCAACATACTATTAATTGAAATTATAAACATGAGTTGTAAACCTGTTTATCACATAAATAGAGTGAAAAGAGAACATTCCACATGTCAACTTAATTATAAAATTTTGATTTAAAGGTTGAGATGCTGTTTTGAATGTTTCATAGAATATCGTGCAACTTCAACTATGGTCCAACTGCCAGTTAAATTTACCTTTACCTTCTGCCATTAAGTCTTATATTTATATAGCAATCAAATCAAGATGCATACTGCTTCAAATTATTAACAAAGTCCTGCAATGGTAACATTTATCTAGAAATTGAGGAACTAACCGTTAAACTGTACTGAAGAACTGACTCGTAATCATACGGATTGTAATCATGTGTGTTGCTCTTTGCCATGTTAAAGTTCTTCTCTCCATTCTGAGTGTTAGCCCACAACATAGTGACATGATTATCACGATCACTGCGAGATTGTTCATGCATTTGTCCAATGGCATGGGTCATTTCATGTACAGTGGTGGAGACCTGGAATAGTCAGGTATAATATAATGATTATCTATAAATCTCAATACTCTTCTTGCGTTTGTCATGATGCACAATATTTAAAAATGCCCATTTTGCTTTCAAGACTTTGAAAGTTTAACAAGAGGCCCATGGGCCACATCACTCACCTGAGTCCCCTTGGTCCTGTCATTCAACTGTTGTGAATTTAAAATAAAAATTTAATCACCCTTTATTCCCATGAAAAATTTTGACCTTACATTGTAGCCTTAACCAAGCCTCAAAGCATCACAACATAATTGGAAATGAATTAGCATAACACAGAGATACCTCAACACCAATATGACTAAAATGTTCCTGCTGTTCTTTGTAAGACAAGGTCACAATGTCATAGATCATGGTATGATATGAAAGACCTTACAATAAGGAATCTATAAACAAAATATGAAAGCTCTGTCTTAAATAATTCAGGAGATTTTGTGTACGTCAGATTTTCCAGGTCAAGGTCACAAAGTCAAACACCAAAGTATAACAAGGTCTTGCCATAAAGAATCTAAACACTCATGTACAAATATGAAAGCTCTACCTGAAATAATTCAAGAGACATTGATTTTTTACAAGTAATTCATGGTCACAAGAACTAATTTATGGTCACAAGAACAAACATTGTATCATTTAGGTCTTGGCATTGTCTATATAAAAAATATGAAAGCCCTACCATGAATAATTCTGATGACATTTAACATGTTACATTTTCTTACAAGTAAGTCAAATTTAAAGGTCACAAGGTTAATCCTCATAGTATGAGATCTTGCCATAAGTATGAGGTCTTGCCATAAGAAATATATATACACAAAATAAGAAAGATTTACCTTACATTGTTCAAGAGATATTGAATAGGTCAGATATCAAAAGTAGGTTAAACTCCAAGGTCAAGGATTCATGGAATAATGAGGTCTTTAGGAGATATTAAATAGGTCAGGTTTCTCTTTAAAAGTAGGTCAAAAGATCAAACACCAGTCTTACAAGGTCTTGCCATCCAGAATCTGAATAAAAATTATAAAAGCCCTGCCTAAAATAGTTCTGGATATATTTAATAGGTTATGTTTTCTTAAAAGTAAGTCAGACTCTGAATTCAAGGTCACCAAGTCATGATGTGAAATGAAAGGTCTTGCCTTAAAACACACACACACACATATATATATATATATATATATATATATATATATATATACAAAATATGAAAGCTTTAGCTTAAATAGTTCAAGATATATTTTAAAAGATTTTCCCCATATATCAGCATATAAATTTTGATCCCCTATTGTGGCCCCACCCTACCATTGGGGGCAATGATTTACACAAACTTGGATCTACTCTATGTCATGACGTTTTCATGTAAATTTCAATTTTTCTGGTCCAGCAGTATTGTAAAAGATGTTCCCTATATGTTTGCATGTAAAACTCTGATCCCCTATTGCAGCACCCCCTCCCCCACTTCCCCCGGAGCCATGATTTTAAAATTCTTGCATCTGCACTATGTCAGAAAGCTTTCATGTGAATTTCAACTTTTTTGGACCAGTGGCTTTGGAGAAGAAGATATTTAAAGATTTTTCCTATATATTCATATGTAAAACTTTAAATTCCCTATTGTGGCCCCACCATATCCCTGGGTCCATGATTTAAAAAACTTGAATTTGCACTATATGTCAGGAAGGTTTCATGTAAATTTGAACTTTTCTTGCCCAGGGGTTCTTGAGATTTTTACATGACCCCCACCCTATTTTTGTCTTTTCATGATTATCTCCCCTGTGAAGGGGCTATGGTTCTTCATTTGAATGAACTTAAATCCCATTCACCAATGAATGATTATATCAAGTTTAATTGAAATTGGCCAAGTGGTTCTGGAGATGAAGATGAAAATGTGAAAAGTTTAAAGACAGACAGATAGACATACAAAATGTGATCAGAAAACTTACTTAAGCTATCAACTCAGGTGAGCTAAAAACTAGGATGCATTATATTGTACATATGTATATAATTACTGAAACACAACCAGGGTCCTTCAGACTTATTTGTTGTTTAGCTGAATACACTCGTCCGACATACGACCAACATCCGCTGCAAAATAAAAACAAACCATTGTGCTGTACAATATATTAAAAATCATACACAATAATTAACTTGTTGGAAAGTTGGTTTTTTAAAAAATCTTTTTTTCACATTTGATTTTAAATTTGACACATATGTATTACATTGTAGATTTAAACAAGAATCTCTTGAGCAACATTGCTCACCTGAGTCACTTTGGCCCATATTTATAATTTTCCCCTATATATTCACATGTAAAACTTTGATCCCCTCTTGTGACCCCACTCTACCCCCACGAGCTATAATTTTAACAAACCTGAATCTGCACTACGTGAGTAAGTTTCTATGTAAATTTGAACTTTTCTGGCAAAATGGTTGTTGAAATTTTAAGTGAGCCCACCTATTTTTGCATTTTTGTGATTATCTCCTCTTTGAAGGGGGCATGGTCCTTCATTTGAACAAACATGGAATCCCTTCACCCAAGGATGATTTGTACCAAATTTTATTGAAATTGGCTCACTAGGTGTAAAGAAGAAGATTTTTAGAATTTGTCAGTGTATTTTCAGTATTATCTGTCCTTGGAGACCAGTATTGCCCTTCATTTGAATAAGTGTGAATCCCCTTCACCCAAAGATGCTTTCTGCCAAGTTCGGTTGAAATTGGCCCAGTGGTTTTGAAGAAGTTGAAAATGTGAAAAATTTACAGACAGACAACAGGTGATCAGAAAAGCTCAATTAAGCTTTCAGTTCAGATGAGATAATAAAAACCTTACTAAGTATAGGTCTATTACTTAAGCTATTTAAAAAAAGGAATATTTAAAATATAATCATGTCAGAATATACCTTCCTGAAAAGAACTCGATATATGAAGAATAGGAGGCTTTGCTGGCTTCTGTAGAACCATATGGGACCCATTTTAAGCATGTGTAGTCTGTAAATTGTTTTATTCCTTTATTGATGATATCTACATTGCCCTGTTTGTCAGCTAAAACAAATAAAATAATATTCAACAAGCATACTGATTGTATTGCAGACAATACAAGGTCACCTACTGGTAGGATAATTCAGTCAAAAGTAGGTCTAGTGAAACAAAAGTCAAACTTGATCTGTAACAAACCAAGACAAAGCCACATACCAAATTTCAATTGAATATCTTCATCCAATGCAGAGAAAAGTCCAGAAAACTGATTCTTACAATTCATGAAGGGGCATAATTCAGTCAAAAGTAGGTCAAACATAACTAAACTTAAACTTGATCTGTAACTATCCAAGACAAAGTTATGCATAAATCTTCATCCAACACAGAGAAATCGGCAAACTTCAAGCAGAATAACAGACAGACAGACAAACTGAGGATAAACTAATAGTTTCCTTCAACAAAGCTGGTAGGTAGGGGACTAATAAAAAATAAGGAAACGAAAGCCATATTTGCATTTGATTAATTATCTATCACTTGCAGTCAATTTTACCAAGAATCGCCATACATTGCCACTCTTTAAATATAGATCTATAAATCTTCTATGATGTATCATTACATAATTTTAGTTTACAGTCCTACCAGCTTCCCAAACAATTCTTCCATTTATTACGATACAATAATTCAGTCGTGCCTTCATGATTTGTACATGTGCTTGTGTATTGCATTCAAACTACACTATCAATTTAATTCCTTTAACTACTGTACATGCATGCACATGAGTAGCATTTAATGTTTAAAGTGTTTATGGCAGAGTAATGTGGCATTAACCACTTTCTTAAACATTATAGTAGGATTGACTACTTCAAGTATCTCATCAAAAACCATATGACTTACACAAACTGCTAGCAATTGTGTATGGAATGATTTTATCTTCCCAAAGTGGAGCCGTTTTCAAAAAATTTCTTCTTTTTCTCCCAGTGCTCTGTGGATATTAAATAACAGATCTTGAATTTTTATATAGTTCTTATCCAGATTCATTAAACATTCATAACTTTACATAAAGGTGCAGAAATTCAATTCAAGCATAATTAAAACAGTAGTTTATCAGCAATAGTCATTCATTTTCATTTTATCATGAATAGGGCTGTATAATGTAGTTTAATTTGATTAGAAAAAAGAAATTCTGTGATGAAATAAGAATCTTAAATCATTTACTGCTATAATACTATTAAATAATACATTCATTAAATTACCAATCTTGAGGTTCATTTAAGGACATACAATTTAAGGACATATGTGTTTCTCATTAACATGTAATTTTTCATGAAATTTCATCTACAATTCACTTGCATTCTATCTCATTTCTTCCCCCCCAAAAATTGGGTATTTACCATGTCTGTTTTCAAGTTAGCATATTTTGATTCCTGGTTGTTGCAAGTAAAAAATGTAAGTTCAACTCTACTGTATAAATGGGCATTACCATAGTAAAAAAGGAAAGAAAAATCTGTGGAGCAATGAGGTATCAAACCCAGGACCCTTATATTACAAGTTAGGTGATCTAACCACTTAGCTACCCAAGACAGTGTAAAAAATTTAGTACTATTACTACATTACAAAATACATATATTATACATATATACTATACATATATTATACAAAAATCTTCATATTGAGAAGAGAAAATGTCAGAAACATTGTGTATGTATTTAATAACTTATTTCATTTATGACTTACATTGCTCTGAAGGTCATTCATTTCTTGTTGTGTCAGTCTATGACTGTCGTGAGTATCACCATACACTTTTCCTTTCTTTGAAGCAATCTTGGCAATTCCATTAGGCTAATTAATAAAGGTTACCAATTAAAATTGATTTTACATGTGTCATTTCTCTAATTTTAAAATTAAATCCCAGAATATTTACAGCAGTTTACTGTAGAAATCATTCAAGATCAATATTTCACTTAAATGTATGGACTTTTTCTTAAGATTTTTGAACAAAAGAATAATTATTGAAAAAACTTGCACATGCATTTTTAAGTTTTTGAGGGTTTTTTTTTTTGTCATTTCTTTTATGTACACATACATGTGCATTGTGCTTGTTTCCTTCATCCACAAACATACTCTCCAGCAGATTGACGACATCAGAGTCTGGGTCAACATTGCCCTGTAAAATAAATGACTGTACATATCCACCTAATTAAGTATGCTGAAATATTTAATTAGTATTTTTAGGATTATAATCATCACCTTGCTCTTAAATAGAAATTTATTTATGGTTTTTGTTGCAATTTTCAGTATGTCACTGTAGTTTTCTTGATATGTCATAAATTTGATATTTTTCAACGTATGCCAAGAAAACTGCTGTATCGCATTGGAAACAGTTATATTGCCTCCTAGAAACAGTTATAATGTCCTCCAGAAACAGCTATATCATCCCTTGCACCCATTAACTCTGCATCTCTGCATGTTAATTAGCTCAGGTTCAAAATTCAAAACACCAGTTGCTACATAAATATAAACAGACAAGCAAAATTCAAAATAGTCAGAACATGGCAGAAAGCAATTAAGTTTTACAAATTCAGCCAGTCCCAACTACAGCAATGTTAACATGCAAATTATCATTATCATTAAAACTAACTTTTTCACTATATGGTCAGATTTCATGTGTGTGTCGTTATGTTAAAAATTGTGTAATAAATGTTTTAATAACTCAACCTCTTATATCACAAGGCCTCTTGGGACACTATACAAGAAAATTTACCCTTTGTGACAGAAAAGGGCTTTCCTTTCACCTCGGGACAAAATATTCTGGTTTGTCACCCTCGAAGCCATGTAATATATGTATATAATGCGAGTGTAAGGAACGATAACTCTGGGTAGACCTTGTTTGGGTTTTAGTATTTATAAAGCATGAAGAATTCTCAGGAAAAACTTTATATTTTTAAGTACCTTGGTTACACACACACACACACACATATATATATATACTACACATTTACTGCATGCCTATTGATTCAGAATTTATTCACGAAGTAACAGAAAAAGAAACAAAACCAGACACTTCTGTTTAAAGTGTTTACGTTAAAATTGGAGGCTTATTATACAACATATTACATGCAATTCAGCAAAGTCTTAGTTTACAGATTCACTTATCAATAAAGTGAAAAAAGTGAGAAATGTACATGAATCCTACCCAAGTCCCACCAGTGAGTTCCATTCAAAGCTCGCTTAAGTAGGACTCACTTCATTGATAAAATGCTAAGAATAATTTTGGTTCGTATAAAAGGTGTGTTCTTGTTTTGTTTGTTTTCTTACCTTAAGAGCATCTTCAATGAGCTTGACACCACCCTCGGAATGGTGAAGGTCACTGTCCTTTCTACTTGATGTTTCCTCATTCTCGTTTAAAGAACGAAGCAACAATTCATCAATATCTGCCTCCTCTTGTCGTAAACCGGAAGTTGACCTCTGCATGAAAATTATTTTCTTTGAAGAAGTGGACAGGCATAGCCTACATCCATGTATGGATGCCGCGTGCTGTAGGCTATGCTTGTCCACCTTTCTAGAGAGAACAGATGAAAATTAATTTGAAAAATCACAGGACCCGGTAACTTTGTTTGTAATAATATTTGCAGAGGTCTATACTATACCACTCCCATTTTTATTTGGGGGTAGTTCAATGTATAGTGTACACCCCCCCCACCCCCCCCCCCATGATATGGAGTTTTACTCCTTTATTAAGTTTATATATATATATATATAAAATCTATTTAGTTTAATATATACTAGTATGCTGTAAAAAATAAATTCATAAACGTTTAAAAATTTACTTCACCCACTGCTTTTTCTACGGAAAAACGTCATTTCTGAACCTGTAATTGCAGACGTTGCGCATGCTTATTGGTGATTTTTGTAACCATGGTAACGTCAAAATGACCTTAAAACGGAAAATCAGTAATAACTTACGTTAAAAGAAGTTTTGATGAAAGAATATGCCGGGGTTTAGACTGTTGAGGCTAGCGCAGTATATAACTAATACATATACAGATATTTTTCCTGAGAAATTAAATCTTAAACGGAATATTAGCCTATATATCCCCAGATCCGTGATTTTCGTTAAACTCGTTTTACACTTACAGGAATATAATATCACATTTTAAAAGAAAAGTCCGTAAGGAACTCTTCCAAATGCTTTGCTCATTTTGTGATTTTCTGTTTGCCATGCAGTAATTGTAAATCAGAATGATTACAATATTTAAAATGAAATATTTGGTCCAATTACACAGAAATAGCCTATTAGGTCTACTTTCATTTACAATTTCTTAATTAAATATAAGCATGTCACGGGGATTTAGATATGGATTAATTCTTACATGAAATGCATACGGATAGACTGACGTTTAGTGCATATGTTTTTAACGACAAAGCATGTGTCATGTGTTATAAACGTAGCCTATGTGTAAACCCTACATCACTGAAATGAACATGAAATGGCTGTACTGCAAAATCGTGAGATGAATATCCTCCGGAATTACAATTTCGTTCTGTATTTCATTATTTGAACAGGTGTATAACATTGATCCATTGAACAGGCACAGTTACATATTATATATATAATTTTTTTTAATTTATTTATTTTTTGGTTAAGCTTGACTTTTAGGAGCTACCATGGCAATACAGGCAAGTGGAATAAGGGGAGGGGGTGGCGTTTTGACAATGACCTGTATCATATTCAAATGAAGATATTTTAGGTGACTGTCCCCCACCCACTATATTTATGAGTAAAATGTAGACCATTAATTGCAGTCATGTACATGTAGTGACGGACGTGTCGATCCCCACCCCATTTAAGAAATCGAAGCGGTGGGTTGGGGGTTGGGTTGTGACAGTTTTAGCTTATGAGGACCGTATATTTACCCCATCCCCACACCCCCGATAAACGAGTCGCTTTCAATTTCCAACTTCTCCCCGCTCTAAAAAAAAAAAAAAAAAAAAAAAAAAAAAAGTCTATCGTTTTTATTGTTGTTGTTTGTTCTGTGTCCTGTCGAGAAAATTTCACTCATATTAAGACGTCACGTCACCAGTTGTAGGTTGTGTTTTTGAGTAATTTTTTTCTCAGTCACCATTCGTATGAGGAGTACCATAAAGTTATACTTTTACTTAGCGCTTACGGCCGTAGCAGTGGGAGTTATTTAATATGCCAACACCTGCAGTGACAGACGAACTCCTTTTTTATATTCATATCAGAAAAAAACTTCTAAACGGTGAGTGTGTTTACGTCTTTGGTTTGTATATAAACAACCTAATATTCATTTAGGATATACATGTAGGGTATATGTCTTGATCGACAACGTTCATTTTCCGTAATTTATACATACAAAATAGTATTTTCGACATTCGAAGCAAATACATTGGGTGAACCCCCTACCCTTTATTTTATGCATGTAGTAGTATTGAACAGTAAGAATGTATGTTGGAACCGATGTGTTAAATGATGAACGCTCCTCTTCCCGCGATTCTGATGTTTGAGGAGAAAATATTTTAAATAATGTAGTAAATTCAATATTGAATATATATATATGCACATTTCTTCCTTTTATTTTATTTTATGTTTGAGTCATTGTAATGTCAATTTCTTCACCGAATCAAATCTAATTTCTAATGGTTGTGCCTCCCCCTTCACACTTTTCAATGTGGAGCTACGTCAATGATCTTCGTGTGTTACCCATTGCAAAATACTTGCATGTGATGACCCTCCCCAGTATCCAGCACTAATCTGTTATGTATGTGTCAATATGAAATGAAATAGAAATTTCTATAATCTTAAACTATATTTTAAAATAGATAACATTAAACGCGGAAGATCAATATATTTTAAGAAAAACATTTGCTGCCGACGCAAACAATTTATTCTGATATTTTTGTCTTTTCTTCCAATTAGGAACCCCGTGAGGATCCGGGTTGTTAGAATAAATCCTCAGTACCCCTAGCTTGTCGTAAGAGGCGACTAAATGGGGCGGTCCTTCTGATGAAACCGCAAACACCGAGGCCCCGTGTCGCAGCAGGTGTGGCACGTTAAAGATCCCTCCCTGCTCAAAGGCCATAAGCGCCGAGCATTGGTCTAACTTTGCAGCCCTTCACCGGCAATGGTGACGTCTCCATATGAATGGAAAATTCTCGAGCGGGACGTAAAACAGTATATAATCAATCAATCCAATTAGGAACACGCGTGATATTCAGAGAAGTGTTTATATACGAGGGTTGTTCGATATGTAATTTGTATTGTACGATATCTCAAAAGCATTCGACTCAAATGGTGAATTGAACACTACATCCCTTCAAAGTATTCTCCGCGGTTTGAAATACATAATTTCAATCTCTGAATCCATTTCTGAAATGCTTCACGTACGCTGATTTAGGTAGGCCTTTTAAGCACTCACTGATGGCTGAACCAAGGGCTTGTCGGGACATGTAACGAAGACCGAATGAGAATTTTTAGAATTTTGGAAAAAGGAAAAAGTCGCATGGGGCTAGATCTGGAGAGTATTGTGTATGGCAAGACGGTAACCTTCTTCGACTTCAAAAACTTTCACAAGCTCAGATATATGTGATGTAGCATTATCATGAGTAGACGAACATGCCTAAATTCTGACACAGGGTGTCGTTTATGATAATATTTCTTGAGAAGTTTTAGTATAACATCTCGGTAATACCGACTTGTAACACTTTTGCCCTTTGGCACTGGAATTTGTACGGCTATACCATCACATGAGAAGAATATGCAATAACGAACCTTCTTTGTGCTTATGGTTCTTTGGCAACTACATGTCTTCTGCCGTGTTTAGTTAGCCATATTTTGTTTCCAATTTTTGTTACTGGTTCGAAATAGTGAACCCATGTTTTGTCACCAGTAACAATGTTTGCAAATTGTCTTTGATTGAATTTTGGGGAATATTTTGAGCAACTGCTTAGCGGTTTGTACTCGTACCTATTTTTTGGTCATCTGGCAATATATGCGGTATTCATCTGGCAGAAATCTTTCGTACTTTCAAAGTACGCTTCAAAATGAAATGCACCCGCGATAGCGATATGCCAACAGCTTTGACAATTTCACGTATCGTATACCTGCCATCACTTGCAGTCACAGGTCGGCCAGATTTTGCCGCATCTTTGACGGACTCTGTGCCAGTCAGAAATTTCTTTTTCTACCTACGAACTGTCTCATAAGATACCTTATCGGACCCACAAACTGTTTTTTGTGTTTGGAAAGGTGCTGAATAGAGCTATTGAGTATCATCGCCCACGAAATCGTGCAGAGCGTTATCGCGCTGTGGTACAATACACATTACATATCGAACAGCCCTCGTATATCTACCTACGTACTTGGCTATAGGACTAGTGAAAGGTTTGCGTGACTACATAGAATTTCCCAACATTTGACTGCAACCTTTGGTTTCTTTAAACATTAAGTTGCATGTATTGAAATTTAATTAAGTTAAAAATGCAAACGTGCACGTATTTTTGCACGAAATCGAAATCAGCAACATGAGACATATATACAGATGTACGTGTGCATATCTCAGACTGTTTTTCGACGATTGCATGATCAAATACCTTATAACTACACTCCTTGGAGAAAAGCAAGTTCTCCATCCTTTTTAAAAAGAAATAATCCTGAGGCCATTTCAAGTTCAATTCTGATTACTTTTTTAAAAGTCGTATCTTAAAGCAACCCAATTAGACCGATCTCAGAAATAATCACGGTATCTTCTATTAATTTAGAATTCTATAATCACCTGATGTAAATATGCTACAAATCAAACACACTTTAATTAATAAGTAATCATTCTTCATTTAATTAAGTACATAAATAAAATATTCAAACACAAATTTTAACTATATAGATAAAATGCTATCCGCCTGGAATAATTTGTTATAAAATGATATTTTGGTATGCATGTTTTATATCTATGACGGTAACAGCTGACATTCCTAAAATCAATGGTTTTTATTTCATCAAAATTGAAGAGAAAACATTAATAGAAGTTGAAGGTTTGTTATGAAATATCTCGGAAAAAATTCTTTTGTCACGCGACAATATAGTGTCTATATAACTGAGTTTTACGAACGCTTGATTGGAATCTCGGACAACGTCACCGCGAATCTAATTCAGTTACGCTACATGCCGTATATGCTCTGGGAATATAACACAAATAGGCATTATTGTATTAATGTAAAATGACTCTTTTAATATATATATATGTTTTAATATATCCATATGTGAAAAAAAATACATTAAAAGTGAAAAAGGGTTTCGTGACCAACCTTGACTTCAGGAAAAAAAAACTCTTTGTCATTCCCCAGTTTTTACCAGCCTTCAATTTTGGTACATTATACGTATCAAATTCAAAATCACACTCTTCTGTTTAGTAAATCAGGTTACACATTACTTCACGACGTGAAAATTAAGCTGTATTGTTTTTAAACAAAGAAATCGAATGTATAACTCTAACACATTAACTAAACACTATAAGGAACGCATTTTCAGCTTCTTTAGTATAAAAAATTAATGCAAAATCAAATATATCATGGCTATTTACAGAAATTTGTCACTAAGCAACAGAATTATGTTGACGATCTGTGGTTGAAGACAAGGGTTGAAGAGTTTGGCGAGGGGAGGGGGGGGGTGTCGATGAAGGGGGGGGGGGGGGGGGGGAGATTAAGCAAGCTTACCTTGAATACGTGTGAAGTATGTCTTTTCCTCAGTTCATTAAGAACAAGTCTCGACTCCGCTTTTCCAATTACTATGAATATAAAGACAGTTGGATATCAACAGAATAGTCATTAAATTTATGTACCTTTCATTACAGCATACATCTGATAGTGGAGTTACAGAAATTGAAGCTTTATCGCCTTATACACCAGTATCAGTTGCTAATGTAAAATCGTTCGCCGAGAAGAGCAAGTCTAATTGTTCAGGAGATGTTTAAAGGGGCATGGACACAATTCGAGCTGAAAATATTTCATTTTTAATGTTTAGAATGATGAACTAAGATATTTCTAATACAGAGCTCACAATTCTTTGTTGTAAACATGGGTCGTGTCTTGTTTTTGTTTACATGGGTTAAATGTGTTAGTAAAAGTTTCGTTTGAAGTAGATTTTTTAATTTACAAGTTCATTCTAAACACAATTAAGCAATTTCTAGTCTTTGTCACATCTCATTTTGTTTTAATCATGATACTTTCTATTAAACAATCTATATGTAAACAAAAACAGGTTACAAGCCTTGTTTGCACAATAAAGAATTGTGACTGTTGTATTTCAGTTCTAACTCAGCAACTGATATTCAAATTTTCCAGTGGTTCATCATCAAAAATACTTAGTTAAGCAATATAAACATAAAAAATGAAAAAATAAAATTTGAAAATTTTCAATTCAAATTGTGTCCTTGCCCCCTTTAAAGGACACATATCAAGTTTCTGATTTTTTTTTGATTTTTTTTTTTTTTTTTGCAAAATTAATTCTTTCCATGCCTAAAATGACTTTAAATGTGTTTTAAATGAAATATTTTGCGTTGTCCCCCTTTTTTTTCCCATGTCACATGGGTAGTTCGTGATTACTTCCGCTGTACACGGCTAATGTTATCCACTTGAAAAGGTGGAGGGGGGGGGGGGGTGATTGAACATCAAGTAAAACCTTTATATTACATTTTTATATAAAACATATATTTATATATATATATATTTTGTGTGTGTGTGTGTGTGTGTGTGTGTGTGTGTGTGTGTGTGTGAAATTATCATTATTATTCATATGGCCTGCGGATATCAAATGCTTAACCATTTCTGAACGTGATTAGGCCTATCATTTGATATCCGCAAACCGGTATATATATTCTTGAGGATATTGAAAAATGAAACCGGTTGAGTTACACTGGTACTTGTGTCCGGATATTTACTTATATTTTGGAATTTATAATTCGACATCTGATTGTCTAATTGAATAAGCGTGTCCGGCTTTATTGGAGCACGTGATTTACCGGGCGTCGGTGACCGTGCTCTATGTTGCGTTTCCTGCGGATATTTCGATTGTCTCAATCCGTTACGCAGCAATGATGTAGTCAGCGAAGGGTGAAATTGTTAAAATCTTTAGAGTATCCTTTTCTGTCATCTCGTCATTCGACAGGTTTCTGTTTATCAATACAATGTAGATCAATTTTATCATCGGAGGTAAACCATCGATATAGAATTGATTATTAATCAATCTATTGTTTATCTGTGTATGCAGTGTATATTTTTGAAGTATATATTTTCTGGACATGCCTGTAATACACACAATGCAATGATTTGTTTTAATCCTGTAAATGCATTTGACACGACTTGATCGGGTTAGTTGGATCTAAGAAATGTTTGATGATATTAAATGATAAGCTTAATTAAGCTAAGAAATAGTTAAGCATTTGATATCCGTAGGCCAGAAACATGTTTAAAAATCTGCAGGTCAGAAACACATTTAATATTTGCAGATCCAGAAACTTGTTGGATATTTGCAGACCCAGAAACACATTTGATATCCGCGGGTCAGAAACGCCATATACCTGCACCCAAGGCCATGTTTTTAAATTCATCGAGTTTCCTTGCTGTAAAACCACTTGAAATGAGGTTTTGTCTAATGCCACATTACGTTATGGAACAGCTTGGTTAAACATGCTTGTGGACAACTCTTGGATTTTAAACAATAAATCTGCTGTATTCTATATACATGGTCATTTGTTAGATATTTCTTAAGGTAACTCCACCCTCATGTGACTTCGCATTATTATGGGCTCATAGTAAAAAAAAAAAAATAATTAAAAAAAAACTATTAATTTCCACTTAATATAGTTTAATTTAATTAAACAACCAGAGAAAAATTTTATGTAGCCACTTTTTTAAAGATGTCAGACATTCATATAGTGTATGTCAGCGTCAGAAAATAGCACATTTTCGTTAAACAAAGTAATAGAATATATAAAAACTTATTAAAATGACAAAATTATAATTCAATAGTTAAAGAAAACCTGCCATTTTATAAACATATATGAAATGTGGATATCAGGGAAATTACTGTATAATAGACATACAATAGAGAAAATAAGCATATAGGAATTATATTGCATCTTGACAACAATATTTTTTAAACATTTAAAAAATTTATTATATACAGAAAATATCAAATAGTTTACATTTTCTTTTTATTATATCCAGAGAATAAAATTCTTACAAAAGATATATTTTTATCATGCACAGAGTTTAATTATCAAATATTTTGCAAAAACCTATGACATCACACAAGTAAATTATGACCGCCATGCAGATGCATCCATTAAATAATTATCCAACGTTCAGTGTAATCTCTTGATGTGAATTTTCTCAAAGTTTTTGGAAACCCAACGATAGATTCAGGTGGCTATTTTAGAATTTTTAAATATTTCTTATGTAGCTGTATTCTTTATATTTCAATAAATGATAAACTTAATGTGCGAATATTTCTTAAACAGTTACCTTTTCTGTTGAACTCCCCGTGTGCACATACAGCTATGCATTGTAGAACGAAAATTGCCAACAAATTAAGTCCTTTTCTCTCGATTTCCATTTTCCCAGGTACAGTGAAATTTAACAGGGGTCTGTCTCTCTTTTATACGATTTTCGGGACAAATATGAACATGCGCATGAACTTGTATATTTTTGGATCACAATTAAAGTTTTCTTTGGTGTTACACAGTTTTCAGTTGGGTTAGCTAGCCTTTTAAATTATGGTGGGCTGGTCTAGGATCACGAAAGTCGAGGTACGCCATATGTACGTAAAGTCTTAAAAGATGTCGCATTCAAACCGCTTCCGGGTGTTCGTTCCGTCAATATCTTGTGATGTGGAACACGTCTTTCAATATCTCCAATTTGACATCAACTTGTTTGTTTGATAGCCATCTCATCCGAGAAATCCAAATTCGTCAGAATGACGTAGACTTCCATCTGTTGGTGACCAAAAGCTGTAATGCGATGCTATTTCAATAAACAATTACAGAAAAGCCCCGACATTAATGGTTTCTCTTTTCGTACCTGTATTGTTTGGAGTCCATGTTAGACCTGTTTTCTTTCGTGACCACTTTCGTTTTTTCTTCAAAGTGTCTGCTGAACTAGGGTTTGTAAATTTTCAATACATAGTCAAAATAATATGGCACAAAAAGAAATGTAAATAAACATCATATTTTGTATGAGATTTAAAACAAATCAAGCAATTTTATCTTGAAGTAATGGTGATACAGCAAATTCTAAAACGTGTTGTTCATTCATTACATGTTGTATACTACCCATGCTCTGCATTTCACTTACGTTTGTTCTCGATTTCAGGGCATTTAACATATAACACTAGATAATATATTAAAGGATGCATATTATATGAAATGATTCTTGTTAAACCACTTATTATATCAAAGGATCCCTGTAATCTCAGGTGTTATGTCAGAGGATGTCCTTGTAACGCCAAACAGCGTATCAAAAGAGCCTCATTATAGGAAAGCAATTATGATATAAGTCTGTGAAAAAAGGTTACGAAATGTACCACATCACCGAATGATATCAATTTCTCCGTTGCTGTTATGAAAACGAATACTATTTCGGAGGCCAAAAATAAATAAATGAAATGAAGGAAAACAGTTCGATATTGAATGTTGGTTGCTCGATTTGTTTTATGTCCTGTCGAGGATTTTTCATTCATATTGAGACGTTACCAGCTGTAGGAGGAAGTACCACAAATTTAGACTTACTATAGTATGCTTAGCGCCCAGAGCCGTGGCAGTGAGGCTATATGCGACGGTTTCTCAGTCATATATAATTTTTCGTGACATTTCAGGTACCATTCAATTCTGTCCTATGTTATTTCTTTAAAAAAAAGAAAAAAAAAATATTTGTTTTAGAGTTAGCATATTTTGATAGTTCCTGTTTGGGGCAAGGAAAATTGAAGTCAGCTTTTATGAATATGCATTAAAAAAGTTGTATATATGGGCAGTATTAAGTTACTGTAGTAAAGAAGGAACGAAGAGAAATCTTTGGATCAATCGGAAATCGTACCCGAGACCCTTGCATTACTAGTTAGGTGATTTAACCGCTGAGATAACCAGGCCGATACATGAAATATAGAAATATTACTACCATATAAAATTTAAACCTATTTCGGAAATCATACAAGAACTCTTTATATACAGAGCATATGAAAATATATATTTAAAAAAGATGCCAGAAAGTGGCGTATGATCTTAAAGTGCCAATGTCTGCCGCGAAATGAGACCTCCGTGTTTAAGGTCAGATCCGAAAGACCCGTGATTCTTACTTTTCAATGCCGAGCGTTTTGGCGAAGAATAAAAAATGAATTAAAAAAAATTATCCATATCAAATTATTCGTCATTATGAAATAGTGTTTATAGGAGGTCAAAACCTAGCTGAAAACATTCGATCCTTTTATGACATTAAAGCAATATACAGAAGATGAAAATATTTCAGGACTTTTCATTTTTATTGATTTTGAAAAGGCTTTTGATGCAACGCCGGATAATTCATTCATACATTACTCCTATTCTTCAACTTCGACATTCCAATACAAAATTGGATTAAATTGTTTTAAATCAATATTTAGTATTACTTATATAATGAGATAATCAGTGTGGATAATTTTAGAAACTTTTTGTTTGTACGGAAGGTGTTGTCAGGGGGACTCACTATCCACAAATTTCTTTCTAATCTTTGTGAAAAACATGGTAATCCTGATGCGAAATAACAAGGTATCAAGATACTGTATGAAGACAAAATGCTATGTTAATGATAACATCTATCTTATTAGATGGTAAACCCCGTGGGGATCCGAGTTGCTTGTCGTAAGAGGCGACTAAATGAGGCGGTCCTTCGAATGAGACCGCAAAAACCGAGGTCCCGTGTCACAGCAGGTGTGGCACGTAAAAAATCCCTCCCTGCTCAAAGGCCCTAGGCGCCGAGCATAGGCCTAAATTTGCAGCCCTTCACTAGCAAAGGTGACGTCTGCATGTGAGTGAAAGATTCTCGAGCGAGACGTTAAACAATATCTAATCAATCTAATAGTATTAGATGGTAGTGAAGAGTCTCTATTTGCAAGTTTAGATGCTTTGAAATGTTGGTATTTTGCAAATATACAAGACCAGGGGGTTTCTTACTATTTTTGCTTTAATTGGATCCAGGCTACGTAAAATTTGGAAAATTGACGCGAAAAATGTTCAATTTTACTTTTCAATAAAAGTGAAGAAAAAAAATGTTTCGATGCATTTTAATGATCACTCAGCAAAACATTATACAGCTTACTCCGGATATATTGATATTCAGGGTACCAACCGTTTTCTTTCAATATAACCGAAGTTCAAAATAAGCAAAGTCCGAAACTTTGGCTGTATTGGAAGCTTTTTTTCATAATTATTCATGTAATATCGATCCCGATTACAAATGCAGAACAGAAACCTGACTCATGCTACAATATTCATTATCAATTTATTATACGTTACATATATTACAATATTTGAATGATGAACTAGATTTTATTAGTCCTTTTAAGATTTTATGTGAAGAAATTGGAAAGGTTTGTTTGTTTTTGTTTCATGTTGTTTTGTGTCCAGAAGTTTTTTTTTTTTCTTTTTTGAGGGGTAGCCATTTGTACTAATGATTATCATGTCCGCAATGTATTAAACTAGACAAACCCCACTGTTAATTTTTCTTATAAAAACCTGCAGTGAAATCAGGTGAGAAACAAATCAACATACACCCTTGTATTTCTGTGCAATTACGAATTTACCGACCGTGACAATTGCGGACTTGAGGGACGTTATAAAAGTAACATCTCGACCTGTGTAATTACCAAGTTGTCGACCGTGTGGATTGCCGACTTGAGGGACTTCAATATAACTTATTATATTATTATTATAATACGTAATGAGACTGAGGTTGGAGATTTTGATTTATTTCAAAATAAGCGATATTTTAAATTAGGCGATTTCAATATAAGTGGAGTAAGCTCCCTGTATATATATATATATATATATATATATATATATATATATATATATACATATATATATACATATCTAAGCACATTCTGAGTGTATTACAGGCAATACAAAGTCCCTTACCGGAAGGATAATTCACTTAAAACTAGGTCAAGCGTAACAACTTGATCTGTAACTATCCAAGAAAAAACCGGAGATCACGTGTCGCGACAGGCGTTGGCACGTCAGAGAACCCTCACTGCTACTGCCCTTAGCGCTAAGCATAGGTTTAAATTTGTGTCACTTCACCTTCAGCTGGTGGCGTCTCAGTAGGAGTGAAAATTTTCAACGAGACGTAAAACAATCAATCAGTCTAAACAATTTGATGGAAAAGGTATGTTGAAACCTGTGAAAGAGGATCTTGCTAAAATTTTTAAAGTCACGTTCTCTGAAGACAACTTGAGGAATATCAAGATAAATTCTCATTTCTCCCAAAAAATTCGAAGTTTTGTCACCCCAAAGTTTACAAAGAAATTTGGCGCTTATCACAGGCCTTTACAAGAAATTCTGATCTTGGCATTCACAAATGTCGCAAAAAGATATCGCACATGCTGTAGTTCTGATAATCCGACGACCTCATTAATGCGGATCTACTACAGTGGTGGATTTAGAGGGGCGGGTGGCTTGGCACTCTCCCCTCTTTTTGACATCATCCACGCCTTGTGTCGGGATTTAGACATGTTCGTCTAATTCATGATAATGCTTCATCACATACATCTGAGCTGGTGAAGCAATTTTTGAAGTTGGAGAAGGTTACCGTCTTCCCACACCAACCATACTCTCAAGATCTAGCCCCATGCGACTTTCTCCTTTTTTAGTGGTTTCAATGAGTTATCATTAACTATGATCAAGATCGGGATGATCGCTGCAGCTATAAGGGTATTAGTAATCATTGCCCAGCTTTAAAAATGTTTCACTATATTGTTATCCCCCGCAAAACCATCATTTAAACAACTTGAATTTTCACTACCTGAGGATACTTTCAAATCAATCTGTTCAGATTCTCTCTCTTGACATAAATATAAAACACGACTTCTGCATGGTTGCTGATAGAGTATTCTACGTCCCAAAAAAATTGAATTCAACGAGTGTTTTTTTTTTCTCAAGTTCACCTACGAGGGCTGTTCGATATGTAATGTGTATTGTACCACAGCGCGAGAACACCTTGCACGATTTCGTGATGACGATACTCTTGAATAGCTCTATTCAATACCTTTCCAATGGTATGAACACGAGCCTTCAGCTTCACATAGTTTAGTATCTATAATTTACAAATAATTGTCTTCCTCTAAACAAATTATTTATTTAATTATTTTGTTTACGAGAGGATGATTTTTTTCTTATAGATATTTAAAATGTAGAGCGCCTGTGTTTTGAACTTATAACCATTTCAATAAAGCCATTCGTTGAACACTGTTGTGAAAATGGTTGGAAAACAGGTTGAGAATATTGAAAAAATTAGAGCTTATATAAAAGTTCCTACAAAACTCGGTCATTCGGTAATGCAGATTTTTACTGAATTGGGGGAAGTTTATGGGTCTGATAAGGTATCTTATGAGACAGTCCGTAGGTGGAGAAAGAAATTTCTGACTGGCACAGAGTCCGTCAAAGATGCGGCAAAATATGGCCAATCTGTGACAGGCAAGGCAAATGTCTCAAAAGTCAAGGAAATACGAGGGTTATTCGATATGTAATGTGTATTGTACGATATCTCAAAAGCATTTGATACAAATAGTGAATTGAACATTACATCCCATCAAAGTATTGTCCGCGGTTTGAAATACATAATTTCAATCTCTGAATCCATTTCTGAAATACGTCACGGTACGCTAATTTGGGTAGACCTCTGAGGCACTGACTAATGGCTGAGCCAAGGGTTTGTCGGGACTTGTACATGTAACGACGACCAGATAAGAACGTTTTAGTTTTTTTAACCAAAAAAAAAAAAAAAAATTAAAAAAAAGTAAAAAAAGTCACAGGTGCTAGATCTTGAGAGTATGGTGGGTGTGGCAAGATGGTAACCTTCTCCGACTTCAAAATCTGTTTCACAAGCTCAGATGTATGTGATGGAGCATTATCTTGAATTAGACGAACATGCTGACACAGGGCGTCGTTTATGATAATATTTCGTAAGCTTTTGTAGTATAACATCTCGATAATACCTACCTGTGACACTTCTGCACCGGAATTTGTACGGCTATATCATCACATGAGAAGAATATGCAATAACGAACCTTCTTTGTGTTTATGGTTCTTTTGGCAACTACAGTTTTTAGTTAGCCGTATTTTGTCCCTTCCTCTGAGTTGGACTTCTTTGTTTAAATACAACTTGAAAGGAGAAGTTTGTTCAACTCAAGTAAGGGCCAAAGCGTGGCATGCACATGATTCCTCGGAATCTCCTTTTCTGGAGCTACCTACAACCCCTCAGGTTTTTGGGAGCAGTCTTTTACCCAACCTGTTTGAAAAGGAGAACATTAATACAACAGGCCTTCCCTGCACTTTCAACACTCCAACTTTACACAATCGAGAGCCTGAATTGAAATTAAAATTTGACATGGAGGAAACTGTTGGAAATAAGAAAAAATCCTTGTCAATTATTTCAAGATGCACGCAAATTATTATTTTTTTTATTATATGAAGCATTGTCATTATTGAATCCGACACTGTAAAATATGTAAGTGATCCACATATCAATCGATGCATACCGTCATCTAGTATATTACATGACTTTTTTTTTTTAATTTATTTTGGTAGGCGGATCAAGCAATAACAACGATGTATTTTAAAACAGAAAAAAAGTATAGAACATTTGTTACTCTCTACTAATAAAGGCAGACAAGTACACAGTCACAAACCGCATTACTGATATATAGATGATCTGCCCTATGATGCTTCAAGGCTGATTAAAGTGTAAGAAAGCAAAACTGAGTTTTAATTTTGATTTTTTTCCCCCCAAAAATTTAGCTGTTATGAACTTTGTGATTTTTATCAGCTTAGTAGTTCTTTGACCAGTGAATATCGAAAGGATTTCGTGGGAATGGATTTTATTTCGTGGGGACGATTTTAAAAAAAAAATCTCATCCACTTGTCCTAAAGTATCGTACAGGAATAGATATGGTTTCAGATTTTTGCTAAAATATGTTCTTAATCTAGTTAGAAATATAAAAATCGGATTAGTATTCCACCTGGCCCAGCCCAGACACAGATAATTGTCATACCTGTCAATAGCAGTGGTATAGGTTCTAAATCTATACTCAACTACCTTGCTAACGAATATGAAATATTGTTGAAGCGGTAAAATAGAATTATACTAGTAAGATGCTATCCGGTTGAATTATTGCAACACATCAATTTAAATTCAAACTCGTTTATCTAAACACATTTACAAATATGCAATTCAAGGTTGGGATATATTCGGGTGGTAGTGGGGGTTCCCCAATTTTTTTTTCCGAAAAGGTAATTCTCAGAAAAACTTTGTGAATTTTCGCAATGTATAGTGTTATGATCGACCATGTGAAGGTGCGACCTCGTAATAAGGTGTAACCGGACCTGAATCGTCAGTGCCTTGTGTGTTGCAATATTACAAAACTAAATTTTGCACGGGAGTAAATACATGTGCGATGATAACAAAACCATTCAATATCACGGGAGGTTTCGGTGTTTTGTTTGTTTTTGATTTTGATGCTTTAATCATATACATGAATAATGCATTCAGATAAAATACAAAGCATATCCGTTATCGAAAAGGGTGTTGATTGATTTCTCCCTTTAAGTAGTAGTGTCATAAAAACTCATGGTTGCGAAATAAAGTTTACTGTCAGTTATCATGTTCTTATTTGTATCCCGTATTACCCTGTAAATCCATAGCGATAATGCAGTGAAGCAAGAACGAAACAGAAAAAGAAAATAGGATGAAATCATAATAAATAATTATTAATCTTTTTAGACGGTAGTTATTTATAGTAAATGTCTTACGTAAAGAATATAAGACAAAAACTGTTCATTCTGTGAGATAAAGAACTGATCGAGGCCGGTATGGCCGAGATCAATTCTTTCTCTCACAGAATGGACAGTTTGAGGCTTATATCCCACTTAAAACATTACATCTTTTGTTGTAAGGATGGACAGGCTCAGGTAAATCCGTTGACAATGATAATTATGAATAAAGCCATTTTTATATCGTCGGACAATATAACCAGTTTTGAAGAGGTCCGATTCTTTTATTGTTGAAAAGTGTCAGGCAAGTAATCAAGGGTATCTTTTACTTCGGGTGGTTTACATTCACTCACCCTTTGGTACTGAGCCACATCAAAATGTCTTCCTCTGAGCATTTCTATTCCACAATTAAAATTTAAGGATGTTGATGAAAGTACTCCATATACTGTCTTAATGAGTGATAAATTCTGGAAATGGTGGTCAAGAAAGTTTGATCTGAAAAACATTGTGTTTTCGAATATATTGGGTGACGAACTGATTAACGCCAGCCTAAAGAACCCCAAGATGCCCATCTTGTGAAATGAAGTGAAATTATTCGTGGAATTCAGAATTAGGAGATGTTAATAAAGAAAACACCAAGAAAGAACATTGTAAAGAAGTTTTAGAATGTGCCTCTGGATCCAGAAAAATTCAGGTAGCGCAAGGAAATGTCTTTCAAATTTAAGTTTTTGATAGGATATAATAATGGCCGATGAAATTTAAAAAATGTGAATCTTTAAGTTGGAGCAGAGACCTATACTAAGGGGAGATTTCAGTGAATTTCCTGTATCTGTGATTTAAGGGATTTAGAATTAAATTTGCTTTGTTTCGTCGTTCTCTTATTTTCAGCCTACCTGTAGGCTAATGGGTTTACCTGGCATTGTCCAATAAGTTGACAATTACTGTCCATTATTTTTAAGACTAGGCAACATCGGTCTTCGTTTACAATAGAGGGCAGCAATTGTCAACTTATTGGACAGCTATAGGTAACGTTTTGAATACAAGTGGACTTTCTTCTATAGAAAAGCCTAAAATAACAAAGGATTAAACAACAAAAATGTTTTAAACTAGCGTTAGAACTGTGGACTTGTGGGCGTAAAAGTGTGTACACGTGGACCCTTGCGGCGGAATTCGCAGACAGAAAATTAGGAAATTTGAGATGCTTCTTTATCGTCAGAATCAACTGTGTAAAATTGAAAACAGATTTTGAAGCCTTTTAAATGACATTTCGTACAAAATACGCGAAAATAATCCCGAATGACTCACATGGTACATTTTCCAATTCATAATAAAAATTGATAAATATTTGGATCCTTGGATAATGTTTAATATTGGATTTTCAGAGAGGAACGAGATTCATCCATACTACACTGATATTAGGTATTAGTGATGATGAATGTGATAACATGTATCGGCGCGAGCGAGAATCGATGCCCGCGCCGACTAGAGGTGAGAGGCCTTGTGATTTTGAGCGTAATGCTCTAACCACTCGACCACGGAGGCCCCTAATATATATATATATATATTGTGTGTGTGTGTGTGTGTGTGATTGATATTCTCTTGTCCATTCCACACACACGCACACACATAAATATATATATATATATATATTATATATATATATATATATATATATATATATATATATATATATATATATATATATATCGGTACACGAATAAACTCCTACTTATCAGGTAATCATATGATGAAATCAATAAAAGTTCATTATTTTGACCTGTAATAAGAGAAATAAATTTGTGTATTTTTTTAGTTTTATATTTAATTTTTGGAATGACACGACATCGCAGAATCATATGAATATTTCAAAATGGAATGGGCCATAAATTCTAATATCATTTTCCTTTTTACAAGGTGTTCTGGGATATTGCCTATAAGCTCAAGAAAAGATAGAAGGTATTCTCTTAAATTGCCCATGTACGCGACATGATCTTGATTCAATTTTGAAAACTGCATTTTAAAACCTTATTAGACATTAAACCATGCATACACGTGTTTATATGATATAATAATGCATTTGGAAGTAAAAATCAAACATTGGAGTTTTAAAGCCTTAATTAAACAATAGTAATAATTACATGTATTATTAATAACAAGGGGCCTCCGTGGTCGAGTAATTAGAACATTGAGCTCAAATTCACAAGGCCTCTCACCTCTAGTCGCGCGGGTTTTTGTAGGTGGAGGAGAGAAGCCAGATACAATGTACCCGGGAAGAGACCACCAACCTTCTGAAAGTTAACTGGCAAACTTTCTCACATATATCGGAGCGAGCGAGAATCGAACCCGCGCCGACTAGAGATGAGAGGCCTTGTGATTTTCAGTGCAATGCTCTAACCACTCGGCAACGGAGGTCCTTAGGTTATTGTGAATTTTAAACATATTGGTTAATTTGACAGTTTGCCTTCTACTGGAAAGGGGTTCCCACTCCGTTTCAAAGTATAATGAATCTAGTGAAGCTAAAACTGGAAGACCAGTTATTATTCTGTTCTTTGTTTTGTTAGGGTTAAATTGAAGTAACCATCGTTTGGACCATTCGTCTAAGACTTTAAGATCATGATTAACACTTTGGTCCATCACATGAACACTATTCGACAAGCATTGAAAAGAATTATCATGTGTATATAGTGTACATGATGACAACATATTTTCAGATACATCATTAACATAAAAAAGCAAAGGTCCCAGAACTGAGCCTTGGGGAACACCAGCTTGTATAATTTTGGTTGAAGAAAAAATATTGCTATACATTACTTTTTGTTCCCTGTTTTAGGTAGCTTGTAAACCATTCAAGTATATCACCATGTATACCATATGTTTGTAATATGAAAAGAAGGCCTTTGTGCCAAACTCTGTCAATGGCTTTAGAGAGGTAACAGAAAACCATACAACACAGTTTTCCCTCATCGATACTTTTAACAATGCTATGATAAGTTTCTATCAGTTGGTATACAGTAGAGTGACCAGGTAAAAACCCTGCTTGGTATTTGTAAAATAAATTATTTTTGTGAAACAAAATTGTAAACGTACTTAAAAATAACTCTTTCCATAATTTTGCTGACACAACTCAAAAGTGAAACTGGTCTATGATTGGACACACCATTTTAAACAATGGTAAAACATGAGCTACTTTCCAGTATTTTTGAAATATTTTTCAGACAGAGATCGATTGAATGATATACATAGTGGTTTGGATACGGTCTTTGCTATAAATTTCAACATTTTATGGCTAATTGTATCAGGACCAACTGCTTTGTTGACTGAAATATTAGAAATAACGTCTACAACATTTTGTTCTTTGATGATAATATCATCAAGAGTATCATCACACAACGAATACTTATCAGGCAGTTTGACACCTGTATCATCAACATTTGATATGGAGGAAAAATACTCATTCAGTACATCAACTTTTTCAACGTCACTAAAAATAAATTTGCTATCATTGTCTTGAGATATACATTGAATAGGTGAGATTTCATTGGGTGGTTTAACGTGAAATGTCTCCTTTAATAATTTCCAGTATAATTTACTATTATTCTTATTTGCATCATTAATTTGTACATCTATATTATCATAATTTGATAATGCAATACGTTTTTATATTATTAACTTGTTTCATGTTTCACGATATCTTGCCCTGTTTGAATTATTATTGGAGCGCAATGCTTTATTACGTAGTCTATTTCTTACTCTGATATGTTTTCTTAACATGGAATCAAACCAGGGTTTGTCCTTGGGTCGAATAGTAATTGTCTTCTCTGGTACACATTCTTTAATTAAATTAAGATACTAACAGTAAATTGTGGAGTAGCTGTGTCAATTGAATCTACATTGTTTAAAAGTTCAGTCCACTTGTACGATTCAATAAGGGAATTGAGCTTTTCAACATCAGCATCTTTGTATTGCCATACTTGGCGTTTATATACATGATTAACACTATAGATCAAAGGAAGCGAGATATAAGTAGCTCTGTGGTCACTGAGACTTGAATCTACATTTAGAGTACCGGCCTCCACTACTATTAAATTACATGTTGTAAGAGTTGGATCTATAAGTGTTTGAGTAAATTGTGTTGGGGCATGTATTCTGTTAACGAGATTGGCATTATGAATATGTATTATGATCTACAACAGTTATGATATCATCTGATATTTCATTGACTCTGTCTAAAGACCAGAAAAAATTCTCCCAAAAGCTAGCACTTGATTGAGGAGGGCGGTAAACACAACATAAGAAAATGTGAGGAATCATGGTAATTTCAACCCAAATGCATTCTATATCAAGTGGTTCTAGATCCACGCGAGGACAAGCGCGTACTGAATTTGACAATTACACCATTACTCCCCCGCCAAATGAATTTCTATCTTTGCGAAATACAGAATTGAAACCCTCCATATACAGCATATCATTATTAATGTTTTGATCTAAGTGTGTCTCAGTAAAGCATAGAATATCATAATTATTAATTATTGTAAACAAATCGTCTATCTTATTTCTAATGTTTCTTATATTCAAATGAAAAATATCAAGGACATTTTCATGTGTGGTAATGGGTCCAGGATGTAGCTCAACGTCACCAGATAGAGATAAAGTGAAAAATACAATTTGTATGACAAAATTCAAATGAACTAAAAATTTTGTGTATTTTAGGCTACTTTTAAGAAGCTTAAGGCTCCTGTAAAATTAGTTTAATAAGAGGCATATTTCTAAGTCTAGAATCGTAAACATAAGTGTTTTTGTTGAACATCTACAAGACCTGTAAAAGTTTCCTATTGCGGCACGATATTGAGCAACCATATTACCCATTATCTAGGGTCAAGCTATTAATTTTTAACAAAGAAAACATATGTCCACAAATAGGAAAACAGGAATATTTGACATGTGATATGTACAAACAATGATTGATTGATTGATTATTTATTGCTTTCCGCCACACTCAACAATTTTTCAGTTATCTGGTGGCGTCCAGTTTTTGTTGGTGGAGGAGAGAACCCAGATACAATGTACCTGGGAAGAGACCACCGACCTTCCGCAAGTAAACTGGCAAACTCGCTCACATAACGCCGCGGCCGAGATTCGAACACGCGCCAACAGAGGTGAAAGGCTTTGTGATTTGAGCCCGATGCTCTAACCACTCGGCCACGGAGGCCCCCTTGTACAAATAATGTGTGGGTACACTAATATTATGACAGTCAATATATATCAATTGAACAACATATTGGATGAAAAATATAAATAATTCCAATGTACTGTACCAATACATGTAAGGATAAAAAGGATATACATGTATGAATAAATGATACAACAATGAAAAACAATGAAACAATAAGCAAAAAATTATAAACTGTCTGAGAACATCTTGTACGTACAGATTATGAACAATTAGTTCTTGGTTCTCATAATATTTGGTATAGAAGGTGAGACCCTAATTGCTGAGGATGACTGGTCCACCAATAATTGGAATAAAGAGAGAATGATAAAAGTAAACGGCATTGCACGTGACATTTTAAACACCACACAACTTTCAGCCAAGTATGTAGGTACAAGTAAAGGTGGGAGTGACTCCGCATATATTACAATGATGCATTCACTATGAATTATGCTTTTGATTCTATTTGTTCAAACATTCGTGTGCAGAAATCTGCAACAAAATATCTACAAATTAACGCAACACCACGATTAGTGACACACCGACGGCTGAATGGGACTGAATATAGTTATTCACTTCTCATTACGCTTCCGCATAACCCACTATGCTTAATAAATTAATAAATAAATGCGTCGTATCGATACAAGTGAAACGGTCTTGAAATTTTGTTTGGATTAAGATCTATCTTCAAATTATTGAAAATATCTCTTAACGAATTAAAGGTAGATAAATTTCGATAGATAAATATAGATTGAACCAATTGAATTATAAATAGGTCCAATTTCTAATTTATATAGAGCTATCTTTAATAAAGTTTGACCCTTTCTTTAATTGATTTAGAAATAGGCTAATAATTGAAGAAAGTGTCAAAAAATAACTATAAGTAATATAAATTTAGTTCAACAAAAGAAAGATAGCTTCAATTATATTGTAACCTGTTCCAGGTCTCTTACTTTAAACCTGTTTGGATCAGTAATAATTTGCGACACTGCATTGTGTATTGCTATGTTTACTTCCTCCGGGTGCTCCCGTACATTTTGACATGCTTCATGTGTTCCGATAATGAAGTTATTCGTTTATAAGTTTGGAGCTATCGCAAGTCATTATCATGTACTTACGTGTATTGCCTTTAATGTTCCAGGTTCTAATTACCTGTTATAATTCCATGAGGGGTAGAAATAGTAATAATATCGGGGAATGTCGGGTGGATGTTTACATTTCATGATTTTGGCAGCCATCACATTTTATGAGTGCAGTATTCTGTCGTCATTTCCGGTTTGATGACGAAAACATTTACGATGTTTGTGAGATAGTATTTACTATACGAATCATTTAGACATGTAAATTAATTCTCTTTAATAATCTGAGATTAAGACTTCATTGTCATTTACCACATACTACATGTAACCAGTTGTACCTGGTGGAACTATATTTGTTTACGGTGACGTTGTTAGTAACTGTATTCATTCGCACACACGACAAAGCATGTTTAGCCCACATGTGCGAGATATTGGGATATTTATTTACTTATCTACATCAACTAATCAAGCTTTCTAATGTTTATTGCTTAGATATAATTGTTTGTACCTATTAATATTTCTTTCGTGCTTGTACGGTAGCCTGTATGGAAAAAGTAGTTCTGTGTGGGAACTTGTGTGGGAACTGGTACAACCGTACAAGTCGCTGATTGGTTAGAGGCCTGTACGGCGTAAATCTATTGGTTAATTTCAGTCATGTGGTTTAGAGCCGAAGGTTATATAAATAAGGTCGCTACGATATTACGGCAGATTTCTACAAGTTGTACGGCGGTAAAATACGAAAACCTTTAAAGAAGAAATTAAGGTGAGATTATTCATGATGTAATAATTATAGTAAAACCTTAGTTAGAAATCTCCTACCACACTGGACAACCAAAACTTATATTTCTGAAGAATCAGCATACTATTTTGTACTTGTACAAGCCTGCCGTAGTACACAGGGTTCACCACATGAGGAAGTTTATATTGTGCCTTTTCCAGCTATCCAACATAATAAAATACAGAATATATTGACTATAAATTTGTAGTATTCTTTACCAGAGGGACTGAGTGATATTGTTTATTGACTTTAAATGATTCTTGGATATCCTGACGTTACTGAATATCTGCTGAGGATTCAGAAATACACAAGCAACCCCTTATCCCTGGGTAGCTTACAATATCATCTGAAGTTAAAATGTTTGAATGATTGATATTTACCGAAAAGACTCATGATCCGGAGACATACTTCTCAATATCTTCAGAACAGTTTAACATGTTAAACCGTGACATTTAACAAGGTGTCCATTTTGATTAGTGTGTTGAACTTTATAAAACGAAAAATATCGTAAAATTACAGCAACGATAGTATATATATAGATCCTATGCCAACCCCATGTGAAGTAAAAACTGACTTACCCCCACCTATGTGATATAAAAATGAACTTCATAATTACTCTTAAGATCATTTGCTTCAAAATGTGTAAAATGTGACACGTTTTATTTATTACTCTTCAGAAATGTCCAGCATTTAAAAAACAAAATACCCCTACCCCACCCCGTGTCAGGTTGCAAGATGTGTAATTATAGGCCTCATATGATAAAATTCATGTTTATTTCTTATTGTTAACCCATTATAATGTAAACATGGTTTTTGTGATTTCCGATTGAGATCCACTCTTCTCGCTTCCTCTTGATCGCGCCGATTATAAAATTCAAGTTCTCTCAGTTTAAACATTTTTTTTTTTTCATTTTTGCTATTTGTTAATTACTTAACAGTAATAAGTTCAAATATGAAGACTACAATAATGTACAATGTTTATTATATTTCAAAAAAGCGAAAGACAGTTCTCTCCCGATTAGCTGGCTTTAAAGGACAAAAAACAATGAGTCCATAATTATCATACAGTAGTACTGAAATATAAATGTAAAGGTTAATTTCTTTTGGTGAAGCAACTATCTTTAATTTTTTTTTACCCTGCTTTACCGATAACATATGCTTTGCCATTATTGAATTATTATTATAAAATGAATTATCATTAATGATTGCTCATTCATTTGCTCATTCATGCAGTTACAATCTCGTTACTGTTTTAAGCTTATTTTATATACCGCCTATCAATACTATCAGTACTTTGATTGTTCTCGCAATCGTGGTAGTTGGTTCTTCTCACGTGACCTTCCACGGCCATGCCCATACAGCCCATCATATTACATGTACTATATGGATTCATAATCGTTAGATTTATACTAACTTCGAAGAGAAAACAAACGCCCACCTCATGACAATCTGTTTCAATGATATTTAATCTTTTAATTTATAAGGACCAAGATATGTATCAGTATATCGGTTTTTTATCTATCCCTCAAGTGGCTTGGTTTGTACATTTATCGTCGAGTATGTACTCTACCCTTCAAAATATTTGACAATCGATATTATTTAGCAAAGGTACACATTTAAGAAGAAATATGCACACGATATGCATACCCGATATATTACCTTGTTAGATTAAAAACAAAGTTACGACCATGGTAAGAGATTTTTTGATTAGTTTAAAATGATTTTTTCTTTATTGTGATAATAAGTTAGATCGTAAAATTATTGTTTGTTTGTCATAGGAAGAATTTGTATCTAAGACTTTGTGAGACTTAGTCGTAGGAACATAACAGGCAAAATTGGAAAATTACAACGTTCGTAATTATCAGCTGTTACAGTCAAGAAACATTTGACGTCATCATGAAAGGACAGTACGATTCAGCACAGACGACCGTGAACACATTTGGATTAAGATACTTATTTACATTTCAATCCAATATTTTCACGGTTGTCCGCACTGAATTGTACCCGCCCTTTTTATTGTGCCGTCAAAAATTTTGAATATAACAGATGACAATCACAATCCCTTTTCTAATCTCGCCAGTTAATGTCCCGTGGTCTTAGTACACAAATAATATGCAAGATACTGCACAGGCTTATTATAAGAAACTATACAAGAAAAACAGGATTTTCTTATGACATAATTTGTAAAATCAACATAATGTATTGTCGTATTGTTTTGAGCTTCACGTCGTTAATCACATATATATTTACAATCACTGTGTGTATTCAACTTAAAATCTTTTGAAATCCTTTGCTAGTCATTTCCAACCATTACCGTCTGTCCGCGTGTGAATATACACGAACTTCGCGACCTTCTTCGTGGCATTGTTAAAATTGTTGAAAAATATAATATCTATACTTTTCGTGCTTGAAAGTAATGATATTAAAATAAAACACAGAAAAATATGAATAACAAAACGCCTTTCTTTGATTTGTTATTCACGGGATACATAGGTCGCTAACACTACAGGAAAAAAAATTGAATACCCGCTAACATTTTTGTCTACAATCTTTGCGACCTTCATCTCCCGTTTAACAAACCAAAGACAATATTTTACCCTTTACACAGATGTTTGCAAGCCATCAAAGGCTTCACGAAGTGTAATATCCCCTCGTGACATGGTACATTGGAAGACATCATTCCTGCAAGTGCTATCGAAAACCGGTCTCAGGGAATTTTGAAATTTCTATTGCAGTTACTTTAACATATACATCTAATATTTAACATTAAAAACCTGTAGGAACTAAGATTATGGTATATAAGATATTACAGCTTTGAGAAAATATTTGCGCTCGAATAAGTTCAAGTTAATTTAAGTTTATTCTCTCAAACCACGTTATGGATTGATTGGTTGATTATATATTGTTTATATATTGTTTAATGTCCCGCTCAAGAATTTTTCATTCATATGGAGACGTTACCACTGCCGGTGAAGGGCTGCAAAATTTAGGTCTATGCTCGGCGCTTATGGCCTTTGAGCAGGGAGGGACCTCGGTTTTCGCGGCCTCATCCGAACGACCGCCCCATTTAGTCGCCTCTTACGACAAGCAAGGGGTACTGAGGATCTATTCTAACCCGTATTATGAAACATGAGGTTTTCTATACAATATATACAACTAAAGACAATATAGAAGGTACACGTAAAACGAGCAGAGAAATTCTCGGTCCATGAAATGAATTATAGAAGACAGCTTAGGACACATGAAGCAGTTGCCGTTTCTTACCCAAAACATGGATGGTTTCAGCAGAAGTCCCCAAAACTGGCACACCAATAAGGATTATATAAGCAAACCCAAACTACGTTTAAATTGTTCTAAAAATGATATGATTTGTGTTTTAGGACGAGAGCATGATGTTGACATAAAATTTGTAAAAATTCAGGTATTTTGCCTTTCGGAAAACATATATCCCATACATCATATTCAAAGCTTCTACTTTTTTTCAGATATTAGTGCGCTTCACCTTCCTCAGCATTGTGGTGTGCTTAAAAGTAACCGTGGGACAACAGCGAACAAAGGACTTCACACACAAAACAAAGCTTGGTCTCATTCAAGGCACAAAAGTTTTGAATAAGGACACTGTTGAGTTATACAGGTTTCTTAGTATCCCATACGCTCAAGCTCCCTTGGAGAGGTATAGGTTCACAAAGCCAAGGCCGTTTGGTTCTTGGAATTGGACTTTGAGGGCCACTACATATGGTCCAGCTTGTCCTCAGATTTACAATAAACATTTCATCAAATATGGAGTCAGTGAGGATTGTCTACAATTGAACATTTATGCTCCGCCTAATTTGAAGAGTACCTCTAGAAAATCCGTTATGGTTTGGGTCCATGGAGGATCATACACAGTGGGAACGGCATCATTTTATGATGGAAGCATGTTAGCAAAAACTGGAGATGTTGTTGTTGTCACGATTAACTATCGTCTAGGTTTGTTTGGTTTTTTCGCTTTGAAAAATTCGACGGTAAGAGGGAATTATGGTTTGTGGGACCAAATGCTCGCTATACGGTGGGTAAAAGATCACATAGATGATTACGGAGGAGATCCGAATAGCATTACAATTCTTGGCCAATCAGCAGGTGGCTTCAGTGTTGGTTTGTTAGCTTTGATTCCACAAAATAGAGGTCTTTTTCATAGAGTCATAATGCAAAGTGGGGTACCAAATTCATCCCTTAAAGTCACACTCCCTGGATATGACACATATACCACGTCTGACGAATTCTCTCGTCTGTGGTGTCCATTTTTTGAGAAAAACATCGCCATGAGAATCATATGCATGCGGTATTTGAATTCCACTTTCTACACGTCTAAATATATTCCTTTTGCTCCAGTTGTCGACGATGATTTGTTTACTCAGGACCCCAAAGAAATCTTGACAAATACAAATTCGTCTGCTTTCCTCTTTTTCAAGTCTCTAGATATCATAGTCACCAACTGCGACACCGACGGATCTGTTCTGTTTCCGACGATCGCAGTCTTTGCGCAAAATGTCAAGTTGAATTCTTTAACAATGCCTGATTTCTTATGGCATTACGGTACCCAGGCCATGCTGGAGGTATATTATGGAAGAAACGAACGGCTTTCATCGAAAGTCGGACGCTTTTATGGCTTCAAAAAGAACAGTACATTTGAAGATCAATGTCGTAAATGGATCGCATTATATACTGACCTCTTCTTCAATGCGCCATCAACAGAACTCATTAATACACATTACAACAATATGTCCTCAACATATAGATTCATAATGTCAAGAAAGAGCCCCATCTACCCCGGAATCATGTATAACGAATCACCACCTCCTGGCTGGTTTCATGGTGCCGCCCATTCTGATGATGTAGTGTACTTGTTTCTTATAGAAAAATTACAAGAATTAGATCCTAACACGACAATAGAAGCAACAGAGGCGGATCTAATGTTTGCCTCAAAAATGAGACTCTATTGGTCTAATTTTGCCAAAACAGGGTAAGAAAATAGTCTCACATATCTGAATACAATTGTTGAATATTAGAAAGATGCTGTAAACATTTTTATAACACACACGGTCATAAAAAATGTATTATCATTGCAAAAATATTGAATGGATGTTACGAATTATGGAGGTTTTATTGATGAAATAATAATATACGAATATATTTGACATCTTTCAGCAATCCGAATGGCCCACGCCTACCGCTTTGGCCGTGCTACAATACAGAGAACAAAAGTTTCATGCTGTTCAATCAAGAAATTAGCTCAGAAAACTCTTACAGAAAGAAAGAAGTGGAGTTTTGGTTGAAAATTGTACCACACCTTCACGAGGACTTAAACATCACCTCATACTTGGAAACAAGCACTGTCACATCTTTAAAAAATACAAGTGACCTATACCATGTATCATCAGCAAGACATTGTATGTGTATGTTTGGAAGAGAGATCGTATTTCAGATGCTTGTGTCGATATTGTTAGTCCATGATTTTTAGTAGAGAGTGGCCATCAGTTCTGATGTTTATCTCTAGAAAGGTATCCTAATAAGGTATACGCATCACAAAATACGTGAGAGTCATATTAAATTCGATTAATGTATGATTCAAAATCTTTCTGAGTCAAAATCACGTTTGGTGTAAATAGACCTTTTCTTAGAATTAAAGAGTGGTGAGAATTTCCACTACGAATGCATGCCCACGAAAGAATGTCACTTACATAATATCGCATTTGTGTAATTATGCAAGATGGTTCGCTATCCCGAAACAGAAAATTACCATGCATATATTTTTGTCGAATACTCTAGAAAAAAAATCCAAAAACAACCTTAAGCTTAATCTTGATACAAGAATGTGTAATGCTTTATCACTAATTCGGGCCTGCATCAGAACGCGCATCCATACAAATTGAGTCGAAACCCAAAAGAATACTGGAAAGTAATACACCCTAAAAATAAAACAAAATGAAATACAAAATTTCGATTGAGCAATTATATGAGTTCTTCAAAGAATTAAATACAGAAAAATATAATCATACTTTCCCCTTGCCACAATTACATCATATTTCATATATAGAGTTAAACGAAAAAATAAACGCACCCCCATTTCACTAGAAGTTAAGAAGTGCATTAAATCTCTCAAACGCAATAAATCATGTGGAGGTGATAATATCAGTAATGAATATATTAAACAATCAGTTGAACATATGTTCCCACTTGAACGTAAACTCTTTAACAAATATTTGATTCAGGTAACCCCGTGGGGATCCGGGTTGCTAGAATAGATCCTCAGTACCCCTTGCTTGTTGTAAGAGGCGACTAAATGGGGCAGTCTTTCGGATGAGACCGCAAAAACCGAGGTCCCGTGTCAGAGTAGGTGTGGCACAATAAATATCCCTTCCTGCTCAAAGGCCTTAAGTGCCGAGTATAGGCCTAAATTTTGCAGCCCTTCACCGGCAATGGTAACAATGGTAAATTCTCAAGTGGGACTTAAAACACTATACAATCAATCAATCAATCGATTCAGGTATATTCCCTTCAAAATGGCTATTCGGACAGATAATCCCAATGTACAAAAGCAAAGGCAACGCAAATAACCATAAAAATTACGACCTATTACGTTGTTAAGTTGTATTTGAAAATGTTCTACGTCTATTTTAAATGAAAGATTAAACGAATATGCAAACCATTGTAATTCAACATTAGAAAACCAGACAGGATTCCGCAAAGACCATTCTACTATTGATCATCTATTCGCTTTACAAATAATTATAGAGGCATTTAAAATTAGTAAAAAGAAACTCATTTGTGCTTTTATCGATTATGAGAAAGCATTTTATTGTATTTGTCGAACAGGTCTTTGGAATAAAATTTTGATAAATGGTAATATCAATAGAAAATGATTTAGAATAATTGATAATATGTATGAAGGAATAATAGCACAAATAAAGTTCAAAGGTGATTTTTCAGAAACATTTTTATGTCAAATGGGAGTAAGACGGGGTGAAAATTTATCCCCATTTCCAATTTCCACTTATTTTAACGATTTGGAATCATTCTTGAAAAAACCAAAGTTGATGGTTTTTGAACGAACTGCATGTCTACGAAAAACTATTAATTCTTTCCTATGCTGACGACACTATAATATTTGCCGAATCACCTGAAAAGTTGCAGAACGCTCTGATTGGCTTTGAGGATTATTGGGACCTCTGAAAATTAAAAGTCAATGCAGATAAAACTGAAATGATGGTGTTTGGCAAGGGACATACAAATAAGAGTTACTTTTCCTTCAAATACGGTGGTTCCAATTGTGAAGTTGTGGACAGTTTCAAATATCTTGGTGTAACACTAACAAATTCTGGAAGTTTTAAAATGAATATAAAAGAAAGATTTGATAAAATTCCAAGAGCAATGTTTAGTGTTTTTGCAAGATGTAAAAAATACAACTTTTCTGTTGATTACCAGTTAAACTTATTTAATAAAATAATACAACCATACTATTATACGGATGCGAGATATGGGGTTTCACAAAAAACATATTCATCAAAATTTGCATTTAAAATTCTGTAAATATGTACTGAGTTTTGATTCTAATGCAACAAATGGAATGATATTATGGGGAAGACACTTTCTTCTAGTTGTAATAAAGATAAGAATGATAACATTTTGGACTAAACTTCATTTTTCTTGTAGTACTGATAAATTATCCGTTAAAGTATATCATTTAATCTATAATAAAGACATACAATGGTCAAGATTTATTAAAAATATCTTGAATGAAGGGATTCTCGTATTTGTGGAACGAATTTCTCTATAATCCAATTTGGGTAAAACAGGAAGTCAAAAGAATATTAATTGACCAATTTACTCAAGAGTGGAGGATTAATATTTATCTCACTCCAAAATGTTTAAATTACAGGCTTTTCAAAGATTCCTCAATATTCGAGAATTACTTCATTGTAATTTTATGTAAATTTCGATGTAACAATTTTAAATTACCCATTAAGTGTAGAAGATGGAACAATACCCCTACAAGTCGACGTTTCTGATATTTATACAACTAAAACCAAGTACGAGACGAATATCGTTACAATTTTGAGTGTACACCACATAATATAACACTTGCTAGAAAATCTTTATTGTCTGCAAAGAGCTAGGTACGTTAGGCAGCAAAATCGTCCCTGTCTTCAGATTGCATAAAATTAAATACGTAATATGCCAACGATATGCCATTGTCAGAACACGCTAATTTTTCCATATATCTCACGTCATTTTCTTGTAAAAGTTAGTTGAACATAGCGTTGTTTCTTACAAAAACACAACGTCATGACGTCGACGTTATGAACAACGTTTTAAAAAGCAAGAAAACTACTTCAAAATGCTTCTTTAGCATAGGAATTCAACGTTTTATATAAATGCCCGTTACCATCTTAGTTAATGGGTCAGAATATATCCGATCCTGGACGGAATAGTAAAAAAAATAATGGTCTATAGAATAGAGAAAAGTTTTGTTCAGTTTTAAGAATTAAGAATTAAACCACAATTTATCATATACAAAGAAAATGATTCAATTATCCATGCATTTACTCCAGCCGGGACTATTATTTATTTATTCTGCTTTAAATTCGATTTCATTCAACAAGTCAATTTCTTCAGCTGCCCCCACCCTTTAAAAAAATAAAAACAATGCAAACTCAGCTTGTTTCTTACGGAGTTTAATAAGCACAGGCACATTTTTAACGTTTAATTATTTCTGATGAAGTTTCAGTTATTGAACTTGATCGATTTTTAGACTTTTTATTGTGATTATCTTTACCATACCACTTTTTAGCGTGTAGTTATATAATATAGAATTTTCTAATGCATGTGTATTGTTACACGTAAATTTTCCATTTTTTTTTTAAAAACAGATGATAACCATCTTTCATTTAGATAAATGTTTTTTAAAAAGTCTTAATTCTATATCTCTCACTTTAATACAATGTATTGAGGAACAAAATATTTTATCTCATGATGTTTCTCAAATAATATTTTTGTAATGTCAGTAAAATGTCTTGCGCTATGTTACTATTAACCAATATGTATTTATAACGAATCCAAATATAAAATTCTGAAAACCATTTACATCGTCAAATTCTGTACTGCTTAAAAGTTTATGTCAATTTCTATCAGTTGTAAGAAAAATGTGGAGCGTACGTAAACTAGATGAAAGCTTGATGTGGTATTGTTCATTTGTTGCAAGATTTTTGTTTCACTTTATGCGTATAAATATGAAAATTTATTCCTGTGCATGTTTCTTTAATATGCAGTAATTTGCATTTTTCAATCTCCTCTCTGCAATATATGACTGCACATTTATGAGAATAAATCATTGTTTGATATTGATCTTTAATTTGTCACGCAGATAAAAATACTTTTAAGAAAAGGTTATCTATTGCTAGCGACCGACTGATTAAAATAACTTCCCCAGGATATATTGCTTGAAATTCGTCACTGATAAAATGCCCCATATTAGACAGTGTTGTCCATTACGGATGAAATAAGTTTTTAGATTTATGGATGTGACATTTTATACCAACAGTAAGACATCAATTGACCAACTGACCACCGCGATGATAGACTATATATAATATAGACCTCCCACATCGCACTAGGTGACCCTTTTATACATGTACTAAATAACTACATTCTTATCTGATAATAAATTCTATATCAATCTGCTCACGTATCAACTGATACCCAACTTCAACGGACTTTTCAAAGCATATATAGCATTCCGATTATACTTTTAGCAATCAAGTACACGTGGCTATATAATGTCTGTCTTTAAAGAAAAAACCGGTCGCGGTAGCTTCGTAACCGGGAGGTCATGAGTTCGAGCCCCACTCGTACCATGGCCGCCTCAAACCTAAGACGTTAATATAGGTGGTGATTGCTCCTTCGCCAAACGCTCGGCATTTAGAAGTGAGAATTTCGGGTCTTTCGGATATATCCTTAAAAACGGAGGTTCCGTGTTGCGGCAGGCACGTTAAAGAACCCTCACTGCTACGGCCCTGAGCGCTAAGCATGGGTCTAAATTTGTGGTACTTCATCTACAACTGGTGACGTCTCAGTACGAATGTAAAATTCTCAACGGGACGTAAAATAAATAATCAATCAATGAATCTTAAAAGAAAAAATGTATATTGATAGGATGAATATTAAAATATTCAAAAGTAGTAGAGCCACACTAAACTGTGGTATTGAGCAATCTGCACTCTAGGTATCAGACAACCATTTAAACATATAATGTTCAAAGGGTTCAAATACAAGTTCTAACAACTTATGAAGTTCTCACCTAAGAATAATCAAATACACTTCAAATTTCTTGCCACTGAAATTTTTTGACAAAGAAAAAAAAATGCTATGCATTTTCACTCATGTCACAATCACTGTTAGGAGAATCGACTGTTTCTTCTTGTAGATCATGATTGAGCCAACACTTGCCTGTATGTTTTAACTTGTATGAATATTTGCTATTATCTAGCCAGAAAGAAAATAAGTAGACACTTTCATAGTGCTATCGTTGTTAGAAATGCTTCTGCGGAACTGACACATAAATCGCCGCTGCTTTCTTTGCTCCGGTTGACAGAGAGTACCACATGTGAGGTATATCGTGGAAAAAATTATTTTTGCTTAGATCTAGTAAGTATATAACTGATTTCGTAACAATATTAATATATATTGTTCTTAAATTTTAGAATATATAAATAATTATTGATTATTCCTCGTAACATATGTGCACATGTAGGTACCTATTGTGGCATGTGTCTCGTTGCTTGAAGATGCTAATGGTCCATCCGTGGTCGTAGTGTCTAGGATATCAATGCCTCCTTCAACTCCGGATATAGATGTTTCTCCAATAACCCCCTAAATCTTCTCGTCTATAGGTCTTAACGTTGCGTTTGATGGTAAACACCCCCCTCCCGTCTTTTTCTGCTCTCTCCTATTCAATGCTAGTTTTTTCCTGCTCTCGCTACTTAAGCAAATCCATTTCTTCTTCATTTCATCCCACGCCTTGACATACCCCGTTGTATTTACTGCATTCACTTTTATTGCAACCTCTTTCCATGCATCCCGCTTCAAAGAATTTGAAACAGTGGAGTTTTTTTTTTTGAAAAAAGAATGTCTCTCTTACTTTCAACTTTCAACTTCATCTGTCAAAACTGATATTTCAGCTGCTGTAAAATCTGGACTCCGTTTTGTCATCCTGTAGCTCACTAAACCTTGATATTTTTTTCTGACTGCACGGACTTCCGAGTTTCTACACCCTAACTGATCACAACTGAGTGCATTCGAACACCGTGTAAGTTTTATTTAGACACAAACGCAGGGGTGGATCACAATTGATGTATATAAATGTAATAGTAATATGATTACAATTCTTTTTAGATCTATTATTTTCTTTAAAAAAGTGCATATTTAATGTGGGTTTTTTTTAAATCAAACTGTAATCAAAATACATACAAATGTATAAAGCAAGACAACAATACCGGGTACCCCATCACAGGTAATGTAAATATTATAAATACAGATATACATGTAGTTGCAACTAGGTTCATGTATATATTTCATAAATGGTGAAACTTATTAAAATTGTTTCAATAATTATGTAAAATATGTTTCAAATCTTAAAATAAATTTATAAATATCGAAAAAAATAATATTCTTCTTGTGAGTGGATAATTTCAAATCATTTAAAACATATCACATTAAAAGTATATACAAGCGTAAAATTGTCTTATGATTTCTAACACTTAAGATTGTTTTATGAAACGCAAGTTATAGATCTTATGATTGTCATAAGTCAGATCTTATGACAATCTTAAGATCAGACTTATGACAGATCTTATGATACTTTTGTGAAACGTGCCCCTGGAATTTTATTGTGATTTGTCTTGGTAAAAAAAAACCTTAAATGCAGGTAACTGGCTACTAAGATACGTAATACATGTATACTATGCGCATAAAATATTTATATAGTGCTGAGAATAGTAGGAGTTGAATATATAAATTCTTGTACATATATCTGTGTGTCGTACATCTGTCTGTGTGTCGTACATCTGTCTGTGTGTGTCGTACATCTGTCTGTGTGTCGTACATCTGTCTGTGTGTGTCGTACATCTGTCTGTGTGTCGTACATCTGTCTGTGTGTCGTCGTACATCTGTCTGTGTGTCGTACATCTGTGTCGTACATCTGTCTGTGTGTCGTACATCTGTCTGATTCGTATAGAATCTACAAAAAATGAAAAATTTAAGAACAATGATGGAAACAAATCCCACATATTAAAGTAATGAATGGATACCTAGATAACCGATTGTTGAGAAATATGGCTGCGATTTTTACCGGTTGCATTTCGACAGCATATTGAAAGTGACTTACAGCCCATACGACATGAGGGAAGCCAAAGAGTTCAAATTAAAATTTGAATAAATATATCCAATGTAAAATGTCCAATTAAGAATTTTGGAAATACACGCGGGTATCAAATGCGACGCATCACGTCGGAATACGCGATTCATGAAATATTCCAGTGTGAAGCGTTGCAGTTCATGCCCTCATGTATTTTCAACAATTTTTTTTATATTTACATAGAATTCTATTTTCATTTCTGTTGCATGTCGTTAATATAGATCTAGATATATTTATCAAAATTCATACACGCATTGTTCACAACTCTAACACATTCATGAGGAAATGGCTAGCATTACAATTTGTGAAACTATCTAGGCATAAACATAGGAAATGTAAATATTGTAAAATATAGAAATTATCACTTGGAGTTTATGCATCTGAAACCTGTATAAATTACGAAATCATTGCGATCACATTATTGACAAATAAATTGTAAAAGGAGATCATTGCGTGTGTACTCAGTACAATGTTCAGAGCGTGCGTACTTCGTACAATGTTCAGAGCATGTGTACTCCGTACAATTTTCAAAAGAAATACTAAATTTTTACTTTGAAAGTGCATTTGTGATTTGTAATGCAGAATTCGTCAATGCCATTTTTGTCGTACTTAAATGTTGCATGTCAAAATGTAATTCATATGATTTCGATTTTAGTTGGATTCCGGTTTAAGTAATGGCATGGTTTGTAAAGTTAAAAAAAACACCAAAAAAACAAACAAAACAAAACAAAAAAAACCCCCAAAAAACACGAAAATGATACGTGTTGTGGGTATAAGGTATATCCGTAATTGTTCGATGTACTTTAAATTATTTGTGGGTGACGTAAACTTTTATGACGAATACATTGTAAAAGGAAACGGGCTATAATATTACGGCGTCGGACCTTACTTACTACATAAAGCGCATTAAAAAAAAAAGACAACTTTTAACGACCTCGATTAATAAATGAAAATAACATTCTATACACGTACAATATGTATATATATATATATATATATATATATATATAGGGATATTGGGAAACATTTTGAGATTGGGATGAGAACTCCAAAGGAACTCCATATGTAATTCAGAAATAAGTATACAAAAATCTCAATCTAATTAAAATGAGATGTTAAACCCACTCGTATTTATGTATGCGAGTATGCAAGCGGATCTAACATAACATCTAATTATAATCAGATTGAGAAAAATCTACACATAAGAATATCACAAGCCGACTGAGTATATACTTGACTAGTTTCTTCCATTATCAGTATACTCCTGAAGAAAATAGTCGAGTATATACTCAATCGGCATTGTGATATATATATATATATATATATATATATATATACACACACACACACACACACACACACACACACACACACACACACAGAGAATGATGCAACCACATTATCACCAATGACTACATATTGGGAGTACCTTGATATTACTGGAACCATATACACATTACAGGTATATACATAGATGTATCATCATGATTTATAGGGAGAGGGCGGTGTAAGTTTGTAGAATTTGTCTCCGATCTCTTTATAACAGTATTACAATAAAATACGTTTAACCATACCCTGATTCAATTAGTCGACAAGTTTGCTGTAACTGCTCAGGCTATTTAGAATTACTTTCATTGTAAAGTTAGGACGGCCGTTCGTACCGCTCCTCGTCGGTCAACGAAGTCCCACACCTTTGTTCACAGCAAATGAAGGCTACATTTAAACACTATTGATGTCAATTACTCCTTTTCATTACTCCTTTTCATTGGTTTCACGATTTTGAAATAATATAAGCATAGTTAAGCGGAGAAAATCTAATTTACTCGTTAGTAGATACAATTAGGCAGGTACAGGTAGCTCTCCCTCTGTATTTGTACAGGTGCATTATGTATAAACTATCAGTTTTTCGGCACATCCGTCCTTTCTTTAGAACAATAGGATATATACCTATCAGACGAAAACTGAATGTCAAGATAAATCGATTTTGGGGGGGGGGGGGGGGGGCAAAGCTCAAACCCAATTTCATAATTGTTGATTGATTATTTATTGCCACAGTTATCTGGTGGCATCCAGTTTTGTTGGAAGAGACCACCGACCTTCCGCAAGTAAACTGGCAAACTTGCTCACATAACGCCGCGGCCGAGATTCGAACACGCGCCGATAGAGGTGAGAGGCTTTGTGATTTTGAGCGTAATGCTCTAACCACTCGGCCACGGAGGCCCCATTTTATAATTGTTGTTTTGAACATATCTTATTAATCAAAAAGGGTTGGGAGCAAGTTCTAACAATTTCCTTGTCCCTCTCCTAAAATATTATAAGTACAAAATGTCATGCAAGATAATAATAATAATTAACAGGTAAAAATGTACAATAATTAATTGAATCTACAAGTTCCATAATTGTTGATATACATAGCTCTTCCAAGTTTGTTATTATTTCGGATTTCCAACATTTTTGACCTGAGCATCACCGAAGAGACATTATTTGTCGAAATGCGCATCTGGTGCATCAAAATTTGTACCGTATATGTTTTATACTACAACCACTGGGTCGATGCCTCTGCTGGTGGATTGTTAGTTCACGAGGGTATTCACCAGCCCAGTTGCAAAGTACTTCGGTACTAGCATGAATTACGTATAAAAATTTGCTGTGACAAAACTAAGAAAATCATTTCAAAATTAAGGATTATCTCCCTCATGCATAGCTCTGATCCTTTGCCAGCTTTGGCTCCACTATTTGGTATTTTTGGTTCTTTCAGTTCTTCCAAGTTTGTTCTTATTTCGGATTTCCAACATTTTTGACCTGAGCATTATTTGTCGAAATGCGCATCTGGTGCATCACAATTTGTTGAGGTTATGACCCCAAAACCATATTAATTCCTGCTGCACATATCAAGATGCATGATGTGTTCTCATCAGCAAGTGGCCTGGAGTCATACCAACCACCATTATTTTTTTATTGTTCAAATATCTTTAAAATGGTTGGGATTTAAATCCTAAAACCAATATATTCTTGATACACATGACATGATGCATTGTGCACCTGCAGGCATGTTTACGAAGCTATTTTAGGTCTAAGACGTGTTCTAATTATGTTTTAGGACATGTCTTAGTCTTAATTGTGTTTCTCAAAGCTCGTCCTAACTTTAGGACAGCATAACCCTTGTCCTAGGATCATCCTAAGTCTGTATAAACATGGTGGCAGCCATAGTATTGAGGAGAAGAGCTTAAAGAAATTGTGAAAGGTTATTTCGAGACATTGATAACCCCCTGGATTATTTAAACGACGACGATATAGTGAGTAGATACAGACTTCCGCGACCCTTGATCATTAATCTCTGCAATATTGTTGGCTATGGACTGCAAAGATCAACTGCACGATCACGTGCATTGCCAGTATCTCTGCAAGTTATGGTAGCTTTAAGATTTTATGCAACCGGTAGCTTTCAGGCAGTGATAGGGAACGTGCACAATATATCCAGATCTAGTGTGAGTCGTGTCATTGCCGACATGAATGAATGCCTGCTACAAATATCTCGGGATCACATTGAACATGAATTTCTCCCATTGAAAACTTTGTATTCCTCTTCTTACTCATGATCATCCGCACACATGAATTGAAACCGGTTTAACTTGTTTCCGAAAAAAGATTATTCAGTATTTTTTATTCATGCCCTTGACATGAGTTCATGCCAGTCAAAGTACTATTGCGAAAAATTGAAATACTGGTATCTTACATGTCGAAAGGAATGGCTTGGCTTAGTGGTTTCACATAGCATACATTTATTTGCTTGTATCTCAAATACACATGTAGGGGTTCGAATCACAAATCTGTTTTTAATTTTTAAAATTTATTTTATGTAATTTACTAAATCATCATATAATTTTAACTTTGTAGTAATAATAATTATCATATTGAATGTACGATATATTTATCTTAAGAATATTTACATGAAGAAATGATGTATTTCTTTTCCGTGAATGTATAGGTCTTAATAAATTAATATTTCAATTTCATCACAAATACATGTATCATGTGAACAAATAAATGTATCTATACACCATAACAGTATGATGGTAATGCTTCCTATTAGGAATAAGATTGTTCCTAAGTAGTTAGGATGTCCTAACTCAAAATGTTCCTAAGACATCGTCGAGACACATCCTAAGACATGTCCAAAGATGATCTTAGGATGTTCCTAACTTTTTCCCTAAGTTGTATCTTAGGACATATCTTAGGACATATCTTAGGACACATCTTAGGACATATCTTATGACATATCTTAGGAAAGCTTCGTGAACATGCCTGATGGTTTTCAGGTTTTTGTTCGTCGTTACTCCATTTGCCTCTCAAGGTGAAAAAAGAAAATTTCAAAAACTTTTTACACATCTAAAGGACACCGCCATTCATCTCTCAAAAGATGTTTTGTCTATTGCAGAGAATGTGAGAAGAGTCCTTGGACTTCCTATACGCCGTTTTCAACCCCGATATGGCCCCCAAGTTGAAAATGAAAATTCTGAAACCTTATTGCACATCTATAGGATTCTTTTTCTTTCATCGACAACTGGGCACAAGATTCAGAGTTCAGTTTTAGTCACCCTACAGCAACATCATCACCATCAAAGAAAAGTGAATCCAGACGCACAGACATACCACTAAGAGTGTTGGTTATAAACTGTCAATCAATAAAAACATCTGGTAAACCAGCACAGCTCTATAATATTACTGAGTCCACTCAGGCGGATATTGTAATTGGAAATGAGTCCTGGCTTAACCCATCCATCAACTCGCAAGAAGTTTTCCCATCAAACTTTAAATGTTATAGGAAGGACAAAGTAGAAGGAGAAGGAGGCGGAGTGTCCATCCTTATATCAGATAAATACGACAGTGAGGAGCCCGAAGAACTTAAAGTAGAAAATGAATCTGATCTAATATGGACTAAGATAAAAGTCAATGGATCTAGAGACCTATATGTCGGATCATTTTATCGACCACCTAATAACAATAACCCAGAATATCTAACTACAAACGTGTCTTTCAAGAATTTCTATACATGGATCACACTTGTGGCTTGGGGGAGACTTCAACCTCCCAGGAATTGACTGGCAGAACGAGAGTGTTCGACCTCAAACAGGTCAATCTACCATCAGCAGCCAACTTCTTACAATAAGTAAAGACTCCCTCTTAGAACAGCTAGTACATGAACCGACCAGAATTAAAGAGAACCAATCAAATATTCTTGACTTATTTTTCACCAATAATGAGACACTAGTTAACCAAGTAATCCCAGGGATAGCAGATCATGAGGCCTTTTTTATTGAATCCAGCTTAAGACCAATGAGGAAGAAGAGTCTCTCACGCAAAGTTTGAAAGTACACAAAAGCAGACTATAGTAGTCTTAAATCTGAGCTACAGCAATACGGACAAGAATTTCGCGATCTATCATAGTAACATCGATGAACTGTGGACAACATTTGAAGAAAAACTACAAACACTTATGTCAAAGTACATCCCACAAAAGTCAGTAAGAACCGATAGAAACAAACAATGGATCAACAGAGGTGTAAAATCAGCAATAAGAAGACAGAATTAGCTTTATGAGTGTGCAAAGTCAACAAAGAGGTATAAAGATAGGAGGAAATACATCGAAGCTAGAGCCTATGCACAGAGAACACAGAGAAAAGCATATTGGGATTATGTTGATAACATCATGGAAGTAGGAAGCCCGGAGAGCGAGCACAACCCTGGAAAACAAAAAACCAACAAACAAAAAAAAAAACAAAACAAAAAACAAACAAACAAAAAAACAAAGAACCAAAAAAACAAAAAAAAACAACAAAAAACAAAAAACAAAACAAAAAAGAAAGATTCTGGAACTACGTTAAGGCCTTGCGAAAAGACAACAACGGAGTAGCACCGCTAATGACCGCTAATGGAGAATGGAAAAATGCATGATGACCCTAAGGATAAGGCAAACAACTTGAATAGGCAATACGAATCAGTTTTTACTAGAGAAGACACCATAGATATACCATCCCCAGAAGGTAACTCATTTCCATCAATGAAAGACATCAAAATAGATCAGACGGGTATAAATAAATTACTCAGAAAGATAAACCCGATTTGATTACAGCTAGAATCCTTAAAGGGCTGGCTGACAGTATCACACCATACTTAACGATCATCTTCCAGAAAACCCTCGATCTAGGAAAGATACCTAACGACTGGAGATATGCAAATGTTACAGCCATCTTTAAGAAAGGGGATTGGTTTAAAGCCAGTAATTACCGTCCAGTTTCTTTCATATGTCTATGCTGCAAACTACAAGAACACATTATTACAACTAATATTTTATCCCATCTAGATGAGTTTGACATACTTACTGATTGCCAACACGGATTTCGAGCGAAGAGGAGCTGTGAAACTCAACTTATAACTCTAGCACATGAGTCAGCAACATCACTAACATCACTAGCCAAACGAGAACGAGATCTTATCATACTAGATTTCTCAAAGCTTTCGATAAGGTCCCGCATCAAAGATTACTGAAGAAGCTAGATTTTTATGGGATAAGAGGAAGTACATACCACCGAATAAGATCATTTCTCAGCAATAGGTCACAGCAAGTTATAGTTGAAGGAGAAACATCGAAGAGAGGGAGTGTAATAAGTGGGGTGCCCCAAGGGACCGTATTCGGGCCGCTACTGTTTTTAATATTCATAAACAACCGACCCGAGTGTGTTACATCAAATACAAGGCTATTTGCTGACGATGAAGTAGTATACAGGCCGATCAATAATGAGAAAGACACAGAAATATTACAGAATGACCTATTCCAGCTAGCAAAATGGGAAGAAAAGTGGGGCATGTCATTCCACCCTGACAATTGTAACATCCGAGAGTAACCAGATTAAGAAAACCTACGATACACCAGTACCAACTAAAAGGTCATATACTAGAGACAGCAGATACTACAAAATACTTAGGAGTTGACATCACGAAGGACCTATCATGGAACAATCACATTGATAAAGTAGTAAAGAAAACAAACAACATGTTAGGATTCCTGCGCAGAAACCTCAACATCACTGGCCAGGACACTAAAGCAGCAGCATATTTCACACTCGTAAGACCTAACCTGGAGTACTGTTCTTCAGTATGGAACCCCCATAATAAAATCCAGATCAACAACCTAGAAATGGTCCAGCGACGAGCATCAAGATATACCACCAGAAGATATCGCAATACCAGCAGCGTATCAGACTTGCTTGACAACTTAGAATGGGAAACACTATCATCCCGAAGAACGAAGATCCAACTTACGATGCTGTACAAGATCATCAATAATTTAGTTGACATACCAACGGACCAGTACCCAACACGTGCCAACAACAGGGCAAGATCAGCTCACTCCCTAAAGTTCAGCCAATACCATACCAGAACAGACACACTGAAGTACAGATTTTTCCCCAAAATAATCCCAGCCTGGAACCATTTACCAGTATCAGTTGCTGAGGCACCTGACTTGGTATCCTTCAAGCAGGGGCTTACCACACTCACTTTCTAATAGACTGTTAGAGGCCAGCTTGTAGGTAATTCTCAACGAAGATTAGAGCTATGTCGATTGGTCTCATTTATGAGTCCAGGGCCGCTTCGGTAGTCGGATTGGTCTAATTGGAGATAATGAAAGCAAGACGGTACACTTTCTACATTTCTTTCCTTTACACTTTCTTTCTCGAAGGCTTTTCACCTTGTTTCAAAATCAACCTCTTAACCGCTAGCGCAGCTCAACCGAAACGTAACGGTCTAAGAAGACAGTGTTACATAGCCTGTAGAAAAAGAAATAGAAATATTTATTTGGTCGAGAAAAATAAACAACAACAACAAACAAACAAACATCGTTTTTTACCTCCAGGATGAAAATGAAAATTCCAAACACTTATTGCACATCTACAGAACATCACCAATCATCTTTCAAAAGATGATTTGGCTACTGTGTAAATTTTATAGTTCTGGAAACCAAATGAAAAATTATAGAAAAGAAGTGGAAAAGATAAAATATTGCAACGTTTGGCATGCTATAACTTGGATAATCAGTATTTTAATAAAATCATATCCACAAGATGAAATTTTATTCTCCATATGACACAACAAAAACCCACTGTGACATGCTGTAGACACCGTGTTACACGGAGGGGTTTCAGATTCAAGGCTGGCGCAGAAACCGCAACTTCGTAGGCACCGACTTTCTTAAAGGCCTACACTATACAGAGAACCGGGAAATACCTGTAGTCTGAACTCTCTCTCTCTCTCTCTCTCTCTCTCTCTCTCTCTCTCTCTCTCTCTCTCTCTCAACACTATGAATGACCAAGGGCAGTTGTCAAATTTTCGGGACGACCTGTTTTTTCTTTAGGACTACAGATGAAAACTAAATAGATAGAACAAGCATTCTAAGTTTATTGCAAGCAATACAAAGACCCCTGCCGCCGGTAGGATAATTCAGTCAAAAGTAGGTCAAGCCTAACGAAACTCAAACTTGATCTGTAACTATCAAAGGCAAAATCATGTGTAAGAATTCATCAATTTCATTTGAATATCTCCATCCAATGCGGAGAAAAGTCCGGAAAATATCAAGCTGAACGACAGACGGACCAAGGGTAAGCTAATATTTAGTCCCCATTCGGCAAAGCCGGTAAGGGACTAATACAGATATAAACTAGCACTAAAACTAAACTACATATTGAAATTATCAAGTATAATATGGGGCAATAGTTCTGAACGATGGCGATGAAGTCATAAACAAGGAGTGGGTTGACTAATCTTTGTAATTAAGCGGTTTGTTAACTCGTTCTAATGACGGTCGGTTATTGTAAGTATTTCGTACCTGAATATGTGAAGCTACATATATATATACATGTAACGAGTGTTGATCTGTTATGAAAAGTAAAATTTTAAAAACAGAAGTTAGAATAGAATAACAATAAATAAATACTGGTGTTGAAGTATAGTAACAACGTGTAAAGAAATAATTAAAAATAAATGAATAATCAAAACATAAAAAATACATGATATTGTTATGACTGACAGGCGAGTTACAGAAAGATATATAGCCAGACGAGTTGGCATTTCACAGGAAAGAGTACATTTCATTCTGACAGAGGATCTTGCAATGAGAAAGCTTTCAGCCCGTTGGATACTAGGCGCACTTTGTCGCGTGCTAATCTAAACATTTTAGAGGTAGATCCTGCTAACTTTCTTCAGAGATTTGTTACTATAGATGAAACGTGGGATCATCACTTCACCCCAGAGGCAAACAACACTCTAAACAATGGAAGCACCCTGGTTCACCCCGTCAGAAAAGGCAAAGACTATTCCATCAGCTAGAAAGTTTATGGCCTCGATTTTCTGGAATGCTGATGGTATTCTAATAGTAGATTATCTCCAAAAGGGACAAACAATCAATGGCACATACTATGCATCACTTCTGAAGCAGATACGGGAAAATATTAAACTCAAGCGCCGCGGAAAGCTCGGTAAATGTGTGTTGTTCCACCAGGACAATGCCTCTGTTCACAAGCATGTCATTGTCATGGCTGTCATTAACTTATTCGCCTGATCAGACTTTTATCTATTTCCAAAACTGAAAATGGCCATTTCCGGTACCCAATTTCAGTCAGATGATGACGTCATGCATGTAGTGAAGGACTTTCTGAACGGTCAAGAAAAGGACTTCTTTAGAAGTGGAATTGACGCCCTAGCAAAACTGCATAGATACTGAAGGGGATTATGTTGAAAAATAATGTAATATGTCCGCAGAAATTCAAACCCTTTCACATTAGACTCACAACATATCAATCAGCCCTCGTAACTAGGGGGAAGCCAGGCTACATTCATTGTGGTGAAGTTATTTTTTGGTTCATTCATGTCATCGGGGAGGAATGACTTCAGTCTATGCATCCAGAATGGATTTCTTTTCTTCTTTCCGTCCGCATCTGTAACCACTAATGTACGTCTTCACATTTGTGTCGTGAAATTGAAATGCTGGACAATGGTTTTTTTTTACCCTTTAGTTTCCAGGTTCTAATGGTAAACCGGTGCTTAGTGATCGCCCCCAGTGTGACCTACGTATTGTTGGTCATAGACTTAGCAACTTATGAGATACTCGTTGATGCAGTGGTGTCAGGGCTCTTTAAACTGTCTGTATTCGCACTGTGTTTGCACTCCAGGCATCTGGCACAATAACATGTTTTAAAGCTCCAACTAGTCAAAGGATTTTCAATTTGAGATTTCTGACATACATGTATGAAGGCAGGCGTGGGAGGTACCTTGAAGACCTCGGTCGTTCTTGTGTTGGTATGAAGCTTGTTTAGGTTTTACACCACAGATGGTATTTTGTAATCTTTAGAACTCACCTACCATTTTTAAAAATATTTTTATGCTGTAGAAAAGATTACCTGTCGTGTTTGACATCTCGGCAATAGCTGCTTGTACTTTTGGGGCTTCATAGCCCCTTTGCACAGATGATTTTTCAGATGGGTGCTCTGTTCTTGATAAAATGCAGGAGTGGAGCATATGCGATGGACTGTGGTGGCTAAACCTTGAACAAATGGGGAGGCTGGTAGCTTAATATGGGATTCACTGGGATTGGGAGACTGAACATTTCTATCAACGATCTTAGATGTGGTGTCTAGAAAGACGTTACTGGCATGCATTGGCTAGTTCAATAAGATTGTCAGGGTCTCTGCGACTTCATCTGAAAGTCGTCAATAAATTGCAACCAAGAGGCTTTATTTTTGTCCGCAATAGGAGGTTACTTTCAAGTCTTCCAATGAAAATGTTGGCATAAGGAGCAATTTTGGTACCCATAACTGTGCCAATTATATGTAGTGTATAAAAGTTTGGGATGTGAGGTAAATTCAGAAACCTTCTACTAAATCGTTGGTCAAACTACTGGTACATGTTCTCAAGTTCAGTAAGCTCATGTTGAACGGCGAATCTTAGCCAAGCTTTTTCCAAACCATATTTCTGTTAATAATGCCTGTTTATAATGTTACTCGTTAATGAAGTAACAGTACAAACAGTAACAGTATAGACAATTTACTTTTTAATCTCATTTCATGCATAAAGACACCAATAGGATGCTTTACAAAATGTTTAAGGATCAATGACATTTAATTTTTCTTGAAATTTCACTTGCATTCTATCTCATTTCTACAGAAGGATATTGGGGTATGTAACATGTCTGTTTTAAAGTTGGCATATTTTGATAGTTCCTGGTTATTGCAAATAAAAATGTTAAATTCAGTTCTACTGTATAAATGGACATTACCGTAGTGTAAGAGGGTAGAGTTTTTGGAACAATGGGGAATCGAACCTGGAACCCTTACATTACAAGTGATCTTACCACTGAGGTACCCAAGCCAATGTAAAATCTTTGGTAATAAAATCTAAACCTATTATGCAGCAACTTTTCATATCGAGGAGATGAAAAAATAAGAGAAAATGTCATAAAAGTTGCGTATCTTTTTAATAAGAGATCTTTACATTGTCTATCAACTTCATGTATAATCAAACCTCAAAACACAATGTGAATTTTAGGAAAGTAGTCATGGTAACAGTGTAGTCAGAAAATAAAATAAGGAAAAAAGAGAGAGAGAGGGGGGGGGGAAGGTACAAAACACGAGAAGCGCTATGTCACCAGTGAAACGGTTTTGTTTGTTTGTTTGACGTCCAGTCGAGAATTTTTCACTCATATTGCGACGTCACCAGCTGTAGGTGAAGTACCACAAATTTAAACCTATGCTTAGCGCTCAGGGCCGTAGCAGTGAGGGTTCTTTAACGTGCCAACGCTTACCGTGACACGGGACCTCCGTTTTTAAGGTCATATCCGAAAGAACCAAGGTTCTCACTTCTAAATGCCGAGCGTTTGGCGAAGGAGCAATCACTACATATTTATTACGTCTTGGGTTTGATGCGGCCATGGCACGAGCGGGGGTCGAACTCGAACTTACGAAGCGAACGCTCTAACCACTGAGCTACCGCGACCAGCGAAACGGTAATCGAACGCTGAACATTTTAGGAACGAACGGTTTTGTACAGGGAACGAACACTAAACCACAGTCGTTCGATGTTTTAAATATCTATAATAGAAAAAACTGTCCTCCTGTAAACAAACTAGTCTGTTTACAGGAAGACAATTTAAAAAAAAAAAATTATATTTAAAACGTTGAGCTCTTGTGTGCAAACGGTTTGAACGGAACGGTTCTTATCGACAAGAAAGAGAACTCTTTTAGTCAATTTCTTTCAGGTAAACAGGATGGACAAGAACCTGTAGAACAGTTTTATATATATGTAGCCCTCACCCACTCCTCCCCTTTTGATGTCTAGATAACTTTTCAAGTTCCGTAATGTTAAAATTTTGGTTGAGGTCTCCATGTTCATTATAATTATGCACATTCTCAGATTGATTTCATTATCTTAAAAGTTCATACATGACTAACAAACTGACTTTTAAAAATAGGAAACATAAAGCTATGAAAATATGCTCAATCCTCTTTATTCATGACAGCCATTGAGTAGATATACATTACAAAATCTTAATAGCTCATTCACGGACAGTTTGAGTATTTGTTTTGTGCACAATAAAACTGGACTAAAATATATAACAGATTTGAGTTGTTCACTTTGCATTGCTGGAAGAGAAAATTCTCAAAACAATCATAAAGCAAAACATATGACATGTTTGGTAATATCAATAAATATTTCATAATAGCAGAATATTTAATAAGAGTTTTTTCCTCACTTCTCTGTAAACATGTACTTACATACATAGTTATTTTCACCCCATGTTATTATCACCTTTCTACACTTGCAGAAGGTTTTTGCCCCCATTTTGAATTCATACAGTTGTGTTGAAAAACAGAAATAAAAGAGAAAATAGTTTTGCCCAGTCTTAATTCGTTCACTGACAAGGGCGAAAATAAAACAGAGTTGAATATTTCTCTGTAAATAATGTATCTAGGCATTTGATTGAAAAATCCCTTTCAAAAATCTCAAGAATTAAATACATACACATTTACATTTCATATCAACATACATGTAATCATATTGCACATAAGGAAATGTTAAGTTTTTATTCAGATCTGAAACACTGAAATCACAGAAAGATTGAGAGTGGGAGGGGGGATCTCAAGTGCTCAGAACAATATATGAAATATAAAGCTATCATATGTGTTGAGTATCGAAAGTCTCACTGTGTCATCACTGTTTGCATAAATCCATAGTTGAATGTACAAATGATAACGCATAAAGAAATGTCTCATAATGATATCAGATGTACCAGTACACATGCAGCTATCATGAATAAATGAAATCAAGCAAACAGGGGTTATAAAGTATAATTAATACAAAATTAAATGTAAACAAATAAAACTCTGTACCTATATACTGTATGTATAATTGTATATGAAATTAAACTTGGGTTTAACAACATCTTAGAGAACTGAAATAAAAAAGAAACTCAATTATTAAACAAAACAAATCAAGGAATTCATACTGAACCATCCATGTAATAGGTATCCCATTCAAATGTACATGAATCTTTAATAATAACAAAATCATCACAAGTTCACAACTTGATAAAAAGAATATCTATAACAATGAAAACCAACCAGGGTTTCTGTTTTTTGATATGAAAGGCAAGTTGGCAGCAATCATTCAACCTCAGAACTGTTGTTTATACAGAAAGTATCAAATAATTTTCACTTTGGTATATATTAAAGAGTTGAACATAGTTTCCCAACCACACAATAAAAAAAACAAAACAAACAAAACCTTCCCAAATATGTACAGAAAATTTAGACAGTACTTATATAATAATTCTACTGAGCATATAATTTAAAATATTAGACATTTTACTATGTTTATTACATACTTAGTAATAATAATATCATACTGGAAATTAAATAATCTGAAGCTGAAATTCTGTAAAAAGTGTATCATAGATCCATATTAACCAAGCATGAAATGGCTAATGTGATGTTAATTGTATTGTGCATGCAAAACACTCTGTATCTATTACTAAGTATGTAATGAAGTTGAATAACACTGTGGTATATTTCACTTTTCCTTTATAACAGTTACACTTTATTACAAGTAAAGACAACTTATATTTCAGATCTTAGAATAGCTACTTTCACTACACATGCTCAGACATCAGATTCCACTGAGACAGGCTTATCAGCATCATCACTGTCCTCTGGATGTAGGTCAAACCTGCAAATGAGTCAAGATTTTTTTTTTTCAAATCTGCCACAAAGTAGAAAAAGAAAATAATTAAATACATACTCATAGACAAAAATGTGTAAATGGCCATTGTTGTTTCATTTGACATTAGGCTTATAATGCAAAATATCTGGCTGGAAGGCATTTGAAACATGGATTTTATGGTGTGATACAAACTATATGGTAGATTTTTCTACTGTTTGCTTGAAAACAATACTAGTACTGGTACAGTTTAGTCTGTGCCAGGAGAGAGAGAGAGAGAGAGAGAGAGAGAGAGAGAGAGAGAGAGAGAGAGAGAGAGAGAGAGAGAGAAAACAATTGCTTTTTAAATCAAATTTAGACTATTTCAATTACATGTACATTGCAATTGCTTATACTGAAATGTGTCTTATATTGAAGTTAGAATAAATCCCCAGTAATATATTCATATAGTTCAATATCGGGTATATGAACTTTGGATATAATGAACAATTCAGGTTGGTCTCCTGAATTTTAATACATCTAGAGTAGATTGTAATATGCATCGCCTTTCTTTCATATAAGGGGTGAATGTGTCTTAAGTCAGTGTTACTTAACACTGCACTGAATGGTACCTGCCCTTCCTATGTTTTGACTACAACAGATGATAATCATGTTGTGTATCTCCAATCTTGCCAGTTAATATTCTGTGGTCTTCATCAATAATCAAATTTATATGCCTCTTCAATTATTTCTTTTTTTGGGGGGGAAAGTTTTCCAACCACTTTCCAACACTATTTTCTCTGCTTACTTCATTCCCAAAACATGTAATTACTTCTGTCATGAATATACCATATATGTGATATCTCTCTGTGTTGGCTGCTGCGTTGATGTTTAGCCTGGTGTCCGGTGCTTAATTTCAGAGACTACATAGGGTGTTTGATATATGTTACACTCTCCAAGTAAGGCCAATCTGTTTTCATTCGTATACGCATCATATGACACATATGAGCTACCAAAATAGTGTCCTACACTACATGTCTCCACTACATTGGTGTAATTACATTCGGATTGCCGCCATTTTTCACGCTCCAGCATTCCTAGTTACGATGTGCCACCTAGCAGTGGTTATGAAAATTCCAAGAAGGATAACTAAAAATTTCTCCATTAAAACGATTATTGTACCATTTATAAAATTGGAATAAAATATTTCCACACTTTTGAAGATTGATAATGATAGTTGAAGACATTATTTAGAGATATGTATAATTGGTGTTTCATTTCAGTGTTGCTGTTTCGAGCATTGCCATCTGATATTGCCAATATTTTGTATGAATTAGTACACGGTAACAACTTTTTGTCTTCTGTCATGTAAATTAAAACCAAATGATGCAAGATCAAAATAAACCAATTTTCATAGAATATACACCCAACTGATTATAACCTAAAAGTTGGACCCATATTCGTAACATTGGATGTGCCACGGAAATTCAATTTTGCATGATTCTCACGTGGAATAGCACTTAAAAGATTAAATAAATCATCAACCAGCTCAAACAGCTGTTATAAAACAAATATTTCTGAACAGTTTTGAATTATACTCTTACCATTCAGTTGCAGCTTTTGAGATGTCCATTTTAGACAAGTCAATTGTCACAACTCCCATTACTTTAGTGTTAGAGGAGAAAAAACTAGTGTCGTTTCTTATTGTCAGCTCCAAGTCACGGCCAGCTATCTCCTCCTGCTTCAAGGGAAATTCAAACCTGAAACAAAATACGCAACTTCATTTACTTTACATGTATATGCAAAACCAATAATAATAAAAAAAACCCCCAGAATCCCTTTTCAATTCATACTCACTTCATTTGGATCAATGGATCTTTTCCAAATTTTAATAACTTGTTGTCAGTCACAAAAATCTGCCTTTGTTTTTTCAAATTTTTTCAGAAGCCAGGCACAAACAAATTATACAATACCAAACATATACTAATATAACTCTGTTATATAACTTGAAAATTTAAAACACTAGACCATTTCTGATATATTAATAGCAGAACTCTGGAGCAACTCTAAATTACATACTAAACACATGTATAAATGCTTCTGTTTAAAATATAAATAAGATGTATGTACCATTTCCAAATGGTTAAGGTACTTAGTTTGGCATAATTCCCAACATAAGTTGAACTGTGCTATGAGCATGAATTGGTGTATTTAGGAATTAAATTTATGTCTTACTCTTGGTCATATACTAGCAGTATACATAAATTAACAGAAGAAGTCTAAAGTGAAAAGAAGTTCGCTCACATTCCTTCACTTACGTTTCATCAAAGACAGGGTTCAGATTGTTTTTGACAACCTGTGTTTTCCTTTTACCACTGCTAGACTTGTCAGGAAGGAGATACATTTTCACATATGGATCTGCTAAGTTGTCACTGTCACAAGGCAACAAATTCCTGCAAAACAAATATCAGTGCATGACAGCATAAAATACTGCATTGTAAAATCTTCCTCAGCTCTGTGATAGTGATGTAAAGTAACTTATCATATAATTACATGTACTTACAGGCATTTGTGTACAACCACCACCAGCTTCTGCCTTTGAGAGCTGTATCTAAAAGTCAACTGAATCCTTCCCCTTCCATAGGCTCCTTTAGTATCAGATCTATAAGAAAAAATTTACCTGATATACTCACCAATAAGTCGATCTCCCTATAAGTCAGTTGTATTTTTTTTAAGGTTAATTTGGAGGCATTTATCTTTGACTTAACTATAGTTGGTACAATTTCTTGCCAGAATTGGTCAACAATTTTAAATCAGAGTTCTTCTGGTTATACCTCATTTCAAATTCAATTTTGTGCAATGACATCATATTTTGTGGGTTTTTTAACAATTCAAATTCTCAAATTCACATCATTGCTGAAATGCTTTATTCACACATGTTTAACAACTCAGTAAACCTTCTCCACTTTGTCCATGTTTTAGTTTTAGAGTTATATCCCTTGTCTAACATATTTGAACACCAATCTCAATTTTTTTTCTACCGGTTTACACAGTTCATGTTCTTCATAACTATACCAATGAAAATAAATATATTAAATTTAGATTTTTATTTCATGAATGAAAATAAAAGTATCCATAGTTATTGTCTTGGAATCATCTGTCTCTTCACCATGGTGATGTACAATATGATAAAATTTTAAAATACCTGACAGGTGGTATTACTGAGAGGTGGATAATTACAAGGTGCTCAACACCTAAGCCATAACTGGTCTTGTGTACTTTAACCTATCATTGCCACTTAAGGTATTTTCATTAATCTTTCCCTTGTTTATATAACATTTATATATTACATCTCTGAGCATTGTGACCCTGTGTTTTCTTAATGGCACATGGGTCAAGAAAATAGTGAACATAGTGTACAATTTATTTTCCATCAATTGAATTTTAAGAGAGTCAATCATTCTGTTTTAAATTTTCTCTTTATTGTTCTTCTAAAAATATATTTGTCAACACTTTCAATATTCAGTTGGATTTGCAATTCCATCTTATTGATAAATGATAGAATTAGTTACTCCTATGGAAGTCATTTAAAGAATGTATAATAAACTTAATTAGATCCAAAATACTACTTTTCATCTTGTAGAAAAATATCAATCTTAGAACTTGCCTATAAGTCGGACATAGAGTTTTGGACCAAAATTTGACTCACAAAAAACCGACTTATAAGCGAGTATATACAGTACATGAGTATATGTACTGGGATGGAGGATTACTAGGTAGTTAACTTTAGAAATTTTTATTTTCCAAAACTTTTAATAAATAAATCTTTACTGGAAAGTCATAAATTTTCATTATGTGCAGACTTTCAGATTAGTGTCAGTCATATAGCCATTTTCAAATAAACTTGGGAGAAGCTAAATTTTTTGTTGTTGATATTTTGGACAAATTGGCAGATGATTTTTCAGGCTTCTAGGCCAAATGTTTTACAGTAATAATTTCAATCTTAAACTCTACATGATGAAGTATTCCACTTTCAAAGAATTGTAATCTTGTGGTAATAACTGTGGAATAATCATATTGCGAGGGCACAATTTCTATGGATTTCTTGGAAATTCCTACCCCATGAATTCAATACACGATCTATCTAATGTTTACAGAAACGATTTACACATATTACTACGAAACTGTAAATCCTTTAAAATAACCCACAAAAATTGACCCCTACAATTTTAATGATACCATAGTAACACAGTAAAACACATAGACAGAGAGCAAATTTACAGGTACTAATAATGTACCCAAAATATAAAGACTGTTTTATTGATTTAGTTAGCTGTGTTCTGCATGGCTTAATATATATTAATACTTCAGAGTTTACTGAACAAGGGAGAAAATCTGAATTTACTTACTCTGCAGGTGCTGGGGAGGACTTGGTCTTCCTCTGTCTGACCTCAGTACCTGTGATGGTCTGTGGCCCCGTGTTGCTGGCAGGAGGGATTACCTGTCCTTCTGACTTTGCTGCACTAACTTGCTTCACTTCTTTCTTCACTACAGGATTTTGTTCATTGACAGCTGCTGTTTTGGCTGGTTCACTCTGGAGTTGAGATTTCTGAGAAGCAGAGTCTGCAGTGGATTTGGCCTCCTTTTGGACAGGAGGATCCACACTGCTGGAAGTAGTGTTTAGGATGCTGCCCTCACTTCTCCAGGCTGGGTTGTTTTCTGTTGTCAGGATCTATACCAAAGAAATGAAATATACTCTGACATAGCTTTTCTATATATGTATCATTAACCATATTAAATAAACAGTTCACATACTGCTAACTAAAATACACACAGTATTAAGACACAGAAAGCTAATTTAATTTTTTTTTAATTAGAATATAGGTTCTTCAATGAAGAGCTAGCTCCCTGAACAAGGGCATTTCAAACTTTCCTTCCACTGACCTTGAATGTATAAATCAATATAAGCCCACATTTTTATGTGAAGTCTTAAGTTGGATAAATATTACAAATTGAAGCTAAAATCGTGCAAACAATGGCAGACCTTTTATTACATGATTGAATGGGAAAAGTTCTATATTCTGTTGATAATCATGCTATGCTTGAAATTACAGTGGTGTATTGCGAGACAAATTACATATACATGGATATACTTACTCTTAGACATAATCTCATGTTAATCTTGCTATCCAATCCCGAGTTTTTGAGAGCAAAATTTTGGTCAAGAGTCATATCAGGAGCAGATAACAAAGTCTTTAGAGGTATAGTCAGATCACCCAACGATTCCTTTGAATTCTTCTTGTCAAAAATCTATCAAAACACATCATTGAATCATTTCAACAACATTTCCTTATACTTATTCAACACAACTTTGAGGCAATCTCTTTATTATAACAAAAGGAAAAATATACAGCATATTCATGTTAAACAAGATGTTATGGACTACTTAACTGTTACAGTTGATCAAGCATCACACAACAAAGACTCCGAACTTCATTCTTAGAGTTGAATATTGATGGTGCAATTTGACTACATCTTTGAAACTCTGAGAACTTGTATGTCCTCTTACTTTTGTTTTGGTCAACTAAAGTTGTCAAATGACAACAGACAATGCAGGGAGAGATAAAATTTGTGGGGGGTGAGAAGAAGCAAGCAGTCAGATTGATATTGTGTGGTCAGCCACTTCAATGAGTGAACCATATACATGTAGTAGCTACAGTTAATAATTAATGGACCTTCTACAAAAAACTTGGTGGAATCCAAATCACTTATCCAGAAAATGTAGGTTAAATGACTGGTAATGAGCATCCTTAGATGCATCACTTGAGAAAGTTTAACCACATACATGTAAAAAAAAAACCCAACAACTTTACCTTCAAGGTAGTTGGTTTTCTTAGTACTAGTACATGACCTAGATCTGTAGTATTTGATTTTCATTTATATACCATGACATCAAGTATATTATGCTTTACAAGTGCTTTAATTTAAATTACAAATTAACTCATTTTAATTCTTTATAAAAATGAGCATCAAACAATGGTATTATAAACCCATTGTAAATGTGTTGTTTTACTAATAAAGAATAGGTAAAGACCATGAAATTCACAATCTTCCTTCCTCTACCCCAAAATTTGTTGAAAATTGGCCGTAGCGTTTCTGAGAAGAAGTCAAAACTGTTCAAAAGTTAACGTTAGGCAAAAACAACAGGTCACTACAATGACTCTGACAGCCTAATTAAAAGTTACTCACCTGAATGTCCAGTTTTTGAATCTGTGGATTGTGGACCAAGAATCGGACAGGTTTCTCCCACACCGGGCTGTCTGTGTTAGGTTTCTCATCTGTTTCAAAAGTCTTTGGTCCAATTGAAAGAACTGCATATGGACTTGGCTCAGTTATCTGCTTCTTCAATCTCTGTATTATCAACAGCTTATTATAATGCAATGTATAGCTCACATTTCACAGTTTCCAAAAATAGAATAATAAATTTAAGCCACTATCAAGTCATCCTAGAAATGTTAAAATCACTCTAATAAAATTTTCAGTTAAAAACCACACTTTTATCTTATACCAAATTTAAACATTAAACACATCATACCATTATGCCTTGCATGAACAAAACACATGGGCAAAGCAAATTAACATTAGCAATCAGAGAGGCCCATGGGCCACAACAAGAACCCGAAACTATGGAAAATGAAAATTACACTTTGGCTCAGTAGTTCTACACAAAAACCACATTTCAACCCTCTTGGTTTATGTGGGAAAACTCATTAAATAACTTAACAACCCACTAAATCTGTTAGTACTGGATGGGAGACATAAATTGTCCACTAAAGCATTTTTTAAAGTTCATGAATTTATGAGCTAGGTTTTGCTTATATTTACTTATTAACCAACAGAAGGCACATCATTCAGAGTTTATAGTTAATTATCATATCATTGTTCATTAATTTGGATAAATGACAGGAAATATCTTCAAGCAAGAGAAGAAATGAATACTCCAACATTTTTAAAATTTACAAACATATTTCAGTCGGTGATACCTCAGAAACTTGGGTTTTTTAATCTGAATATTTATGTCTAGAAAATATTTAACAAAGTAGAATGGCTGAACTCTGATCTATGGATTCACCCCATCCATTTGAGAAATGGCCTTTCTGCAATTATGTTTCACCAACTTTGGAGATAGATTTGTGTATTAATAAATAATTTTTATGTCATGCAGTCATTTTTCTGACATCATGAAGATAAATTTTCAAGACAAAAATAACATTACAAATTTTTTCTAATTTCATTTGAATAGGCAAGTCTTGTATTGAGATTTTAAAAATGATTAACCTTGTCTACAGTGACTGATATTCTTTACTTTCTGGCAAGTAGGATATATTATCTCAAGAAGTGTGAAATCTTCCCTGAAAACTGACTTGTCACTGATATCACTATACAAATTAGTAAAGATCTTAAAGACAACTTTTGATTCATATGCTAAAAAAAAATTAGGGCAACATAACTGCTTGTCTAAATTTTGTAACGAAAGTTCAACTTTACTTGAAACTTTTCAATGCACAAATATTACCAAAAAATCAGCTGAATATAGTCATTCAAGTCATGTATCTGTAAGCAGTGAATTTTTTAGACGACCATGAAGCCTGGGAAATTTTCAAAGTCCAAGAGCAAATAAATCTGCTGAGAGTAGGTCAGTTGGAATGATTCAAACTTTTAGTATAACTCATTAAAATGAAATGTAACACCAAAAATATAACCTTGACCTCAGCTTAGTCTGTAACTCATCATTATACTACTACAGACCAACTCAATATCTGCAATCATAGCAACTATGACAAAATCCTCACTCTGTTTTCATTATTTACTGATCATATCCCCCTGGAAAGAACTGTGGTTCCAAATTAAATAAAGTGCATGTAAAATCATCTTTACCCCCAAATGAGATGCTTAAATGGTCCAGTAATTTTAAAATAATTCAAAACATAAATTGATGAGGGACAACAAATGGATACACAACAGGTTAATTCTGATCAGAACACATCAATTGAGCCTTGTGCTCATTAAAGCTAAAAAAAAAAAACTGTTACCCTGTAAAATGTTTTCAAATATAGCAATCAATCATCAGTCTGTTGAAAAAGATGGTTAGTTTAGCACTATAAAAACACAGCACAACTAAGAACAGAAATTCTGATATCAATATCAGTGCAACAATCATGTGATCTCATAAAATGTTTTTGTAAATCTTCTCAAAATCTTAATAGCTTCATCAATTCAAGAAATCTCAGTAAATCACTTAATTCATTCAAACTAAAAAAAATAAAATTTAAATACAAATAGAAATTTTACATTAAATGAAATACAAAATAACCAATGAATTGAAACCTTTTTTCTGAATTTATACATTGAGAAAGCATACCCCTTTGAATTTAACCTGGAAACAAAGTAATAAATGACATTGTAATAAAAATCTAAATGCTAATAGAATTTATATATATATATGCAAAAATATGTGAAGCAGAGAACTTTTCCTTGGACATTGGATAATAATTGAATAACTATACTATGCGAGTATCCTATATGTAATATGAAATAAATGTGCTTAAAGCATGATATTAACAATTAATTCTCTGTAAATCACTAGAAATATGCGAGTTTCAAGATGCAGCCACCCTTGTAATTTCCATTTTGATAAAATTCTTGTTAATCAGAATGGTATAAAGGAATTTATTACATTTTCAGCAGTGAAATACTGAAATTTATCCTTTCAATAAAATTGATATTTTCACAGTGAAAATAACAACAGGAACTACTTTTTCTATGTATGCCCAGTAAGAAAAGTATTTAAAAGAACCCTACCGATCGACAGCGACAGTGAATGAATCCCGTTCATTGTTTTAATGTTCTGAGTTCTCATCGTTTATGTTTACAATTTACTGCTTCAATTTCATATTACAGGTTGTGAATTGTCGTAAAATTCATCTGTGATAAATACAACCACCTTTACTTTATGTAACAAAAAATACTTTATCGTGTTTTTACTTCAATATCAAAATAAAATTTAATCAAAGTTGTTTTATTGTTCAAATTTATTCATTTCTATACACTTTACATTTTTCTTAAGGTGTGTGTTTGTTGATTATCAATCATAAAAATATAGAGAAGCATGAAATATTAACTACAAAAAATATCATGACTTGTTTATGAATATTTCCTTGTTTGTCACTTAGTTGTTTACTTGTTTACTTGGTCACTTTTAGTATTCTTTTCATTTTATCCTTACACAAAACAAGATTTTCATAATTTTCACCATCTTCTATGACCAAAGGATCAGTCTTGCATAACCAATCACAGACTGGGTCTCATTAATGCCCTTATCTACATCATAGAGGAGCTGGAAACTTGAAACTTGCATACTGATGAGCTAGAATCTACTAAAGAAGAAATAAACATTCTATATACTAGTAATCAGTTTAAACTCCAGAGAAAATGAAATATGAATTGAATGAAATGACTGTACTGAGGTCATTCTCTTTAAACTCTGAACAAAGCCTAGAAGTCTACTAGAACATGGGAAGAAATTTTTTTTTTAATTGTCAACAAAGTTATAAATTTTGGTCAGGACTATTTGTGGCTAATCTGATACTAAATACACTGCATGATCTTTTAAAACAATTTACATAGTTTGTGACTCAACCAGTGCTTATTTTTATCATACATCATTTAATATGATTATAATTTCTAGTATAATGTAGCACAATCTTTAATGTTTTTAATTTCAAATCTTTTTGAAATACTCATAAAGTAATCAAATTAGTCAATCTGAAATATTAGAATTAGTCCCCACAATTCCATGGCAATACAATTGTTACTTTCTCCAATCAATAATAAAATACACCAACACATCAAAGTGACCAGCCTCGTTAGTCTTAGAACTAATGAGGCTTTATGTGCAAGCAAGATGGTAATATAATGAAACAGAAAGCCACAGAACCAATTCATCACCTGGTGCTTTGCAATATTAAAGTGGTTTTTATGTGGTTATGGTAAATACATGAAAGACAATGAAGACAATTTGAGATTTTCTGACCTACGATTTTTAATGCTGAAATATATCATTTTATTTATTCTATAAATTGAATATCTTAGTTTTGTATTTACATTCACTCCATTCTTCCTTAACATTCTTACTAACTGAAACTGAATGTTAATATCTCATTTAATTCAATTTTCAACTTTTGAAATAGGCCAACAACTGTGTATGAATCATACACTCGACCTACACAGCACAGCATGGGTTTAATATCAAAATGCAATTAAAATGTAAATATAAGAACTGTCTTTCAGTTTTTGAAAGTATATGAGATGATAAATTTTGAGGTTCTAGAGACTCGAGGTAAATCATCCCAAATGAGAGACATTTCTTGAACCATGATGCATATATACGATATATTTGTTATAAACCTGGGAATATGAACTCCCTGACAATGTCTACAGAAACACTGAAACTGTAACTCATCATCTTAGAACTAGTGTTTTATACTCTTAATTATTAAATCATTTCTAACAAAGTTTTCTTTAACAGACAGAGTAGGTTATAATGATCATGATGATGACTTGAGAATCACATTGAAACTTTAAAATGTGAATGCCAAATCACACGACAAACAGCTACATACTGTATAGTTATTGGCTAAAAGGATGTACAAGTATAGAGTGTATTTCCTTTACCTTAGAACTCTGTAGAATACAATACACATAGAAATCATGAAAAATATGATTCAAAAGTATAATAAATCAAGATAATTTACAACAAATTTATATGTCAAGTATATGTTTATCAAATCCAGTCACTTTACACAATGCAGTAATAATTTTAGCAAGATTTATATCCCTTTGATATGGGAGCAAGAGTGCTAATTCATGGTTGCACTAAAATATGAAAATCTATTCAACCATTATAATACAAAGAAGAAGTGCTCAATCATGATAACACCAAAATGGTGCATTGGCTAAGATTGTGCTAAATTTTGAATACACTAATTTAAAAAAAAGTGCATTTACAGTATATTCTATTTTACTATTTACAGAGCAGGGATTGACATTAACAGCTAGTGTCTCACTGCCCAGGATCAGAGAAGTGAAAATGCATGCCCAGTACATTGACACCTGGTCGAGCAAGTGAATATTCCTTGTTTTCATATTCTGTATGAATAATTATTTCAAATACAACATAAAAAAAAAAAAAGCAAAGCTGATTTTATGAATCTGTTCAACACTACAATTTTCCAGTGTGTTGGTCTTTCAGTATTTAGATTAACCATGCCTACTAAATTTCTGTTAATTGGTTCAAAACTTTTCTAAGTGTACTCACTGATATAACAAAAGGAATGACATATCATTTCAGAAAATCTAATAAAATCATAAAGAATTACAATCCTGCATTATTAAAGTTCTATGAACACAAATTAGTCAGAATTAGTTGTAAATATCACTGTTACAACATGCAGTTAAATGGCAGCATATTCATTACATACACAAAACAATAGAAATATAAAAGGCTCTAAGACAAGCATTTCATTCATGATGTAAAATAAATCCAAACTATTTGTAAGTTATTGGTAAGAGACTCGGCATTTATTCTCCATAACTGAAGCAATACCCTTTGCTCCTATAGGAATCCAATGCCAGCTTTTCCATATCCCTTCCCATGGTGTATCTCGTACGTATAAAGAACCTCTATATGATTGTATCAACAGTGCATCTTCTGCAGTTTGAAAGTTGTAGAATTTTTATGGATAGACAGAGACAAAAGACATAATAAAAACAATGTCTCCCGATCTTTGATCTCTGATGCATAAAAAGAAGAAAGTATTATTGGAGTTTAATATGAAAACAGGTTAATAGAATTGTGAAAAGCAGACTCTCACAGACGTATGATACAAGCATTACATTATTCTTACAATATTTTGAGAATGTGTTAAGATAATCATAAAATTAATCTCCTTATTGAGTTTCTTTCAAAATGGGTCCTGGTAATCTAAAATCGTGTTCAGACAAGGAAATTTGAAACTCCACTTGCTCGATGGATAAGTACATAATAAAGTTAATGTCTATCCCTGTAAAGTACTTAGAATAAATTTTTAAAAATTCTCACTTTAAAATTAGACCTTACTGTACAAATAAAAGCAGGGTCTAAATATAATTTGATCATCCTAATCCTAGTACAACAATCCAAAAGCACATTATGCAATGAAACTAAAACAATGTCAGATATATGAGATGGTTGTAAAACACTATGCTCCCAGAGCATGGCAACCTTCAATCTTTTTTTTGTACAAGTTTTACAGTCACATGACTTCAAACTTTTCAGTTGACCATGCAAATATAAAATTTCTAGATGTATAATTCAAAACTTATGACTATGGTTAAAGTTGTAAGCATATAAAGAGACAGACAGACAGACCAAATACAAATAATCATCTGATCTTTGGGAAACAGAAAAATACAATGTACTTTTTAGTACTAAAAAGAATAAAAATTCAATACAAATGAGACTATATGAAAATAATCCTCATTAATATGGCAATAGATATTATTATCCACTAAATGTACATCAAACCTCTGAACCTAACATACATAAATTGTCCAATACACAAGTACTTACAGGTAAGTCCTTGGCAGAATCCAAGTTGACCATTAGGACACAGGTGGACAGTTCGGATGAGACATCTATCTGTTTCATAGACTACAAAGAATAAAATGTAACTGAAAGAATGTTAAAAAACATAGTTTCAAACTGATCAATAATAAAACTCAGTGGACAATCACTCAGTTGTTCACAAAATACTTATTTCTAGTGATTTTGTTACAATATTTAGATAAATTCACCTGTTGATTGTAAATCATTCATATTATTATTCCAACATGAAAAAAAATCACTATAACAGCAAATGTGCTTGTTACATGCATCGCATGAGACATCATGAAGATGCACTTCTGACTGTTAGGTGAGTAGAGGGTCAGAAAAGTTCTATATGATGATGATGGGAAATATATTGATTATCATAATAGCACACTACATTATATATATACACAATTGAAATGTTCAGGATGCAATCATGTCACCAATGCAGTATGTACAATTATTGTACACAACATCTACATTTGGTAAACTGGGATCAAGAAGAATATTTCCAGTTAAATAACAGATATTGTAAAAGCCAAGTTGCATGGTAGGGTGGAGTCATGTAAACTCGGCTATTGGCCTAAACGAATCCAAGAAATAACTGGAAACTGTGATATTATTATCTTAATAATGAATTCTTCACCTAGACTACTGGAATAATTTTGGCAATATTCCTTTCTCGTTTCTGATGATTTACTTACTTTTAGTTGATTCAATATTCATGTTCCAGACCCCTCCCCCTAATCTGAACCAGTACTCAATACATGGATGAGAATACTGCTAAATGTTATGGAAGACCACTTACATGGCTATTGTAAACCTAAAAAAATTGACAATGCTTGGCATCCCAGATTGCATACAAGGTAACCAATGGGAGAAATACGTGTTTTTCTATTCACCGTCATAAATGAAAAGTAAGTAAAATTTGTCTTAATGATCAAGATTATGCCACCCTACCAAGTTAGATCAATAGGACAATATATGTGTACATACACACAAGAAGTATAATTTTTATTATTGGACAAATTTTTCCATTTTAAATTGGAATGATATATAACAAAATTGCAAATCCTTTCTCTTCTAAATGCAAGTGAAAACTTGATATGACACATCTTATATATATAAAAAAAAACAAACTATAATTCTAAGCAAATGCTTGGAATATGATTTCTCCATATTAGATTACATACCACACCTACATGTACATGTAGCTATCTAATGAAGTCATGATAAAATGTTTATGAAAATTGGTGAAGGTTGTCATGTTCTGTGTAAAATAAAGATTGAGAATGTCTGCATGCCCTCACCAAGGATGACATGCACAATGCCCACCAAGCAAGTTCATCAAAAATTTTATACACAGAAGAAATATTTAAAAAAGTTGTTTTAACAAGTGGGTTCAATCTTCTGAACTTCATACTTAAACTGATTAGTATCAACACAAGGTAACTCTTCAACTTTTAAATTCAGTATTTTAACTTTTTATTGAGAAGATTGAGAAATATCTTGCAATGAAAAGAGCAACACTTATTCATCTCAATTTTACCTTCTCAATTTGACCTAGCTAAGCATATTAGACAGGTACCAGTCCAAGAAGTGAAGTTACTTAAAAGAGAGTTTTGTCCCTTTTTTGAAAACCATTATCGATCATTTTACATACAATACAAATGAGTAGGTTCATGAATGGCATAATTAGGCTCTTAATTCTTAAACTGCAATATTCAAAGAAATGTTGCACCAAGTTGAATTTTCTGTAAAATCATATGACAAGATTTTAACTTATCAAACATATAACATAGATCCTTTACAGCATCCCCATGATGGAAATTCAATCCTCCCAGTATTAAACTATTATTATGCTATTGGTGAACCTATGTTTTTCAGATATCAAACTTATTAATTTTTCAATTAAATTACAATACCAAATGGTCAACAGAAAACATCCCCTCACAGGTAATATACTAGTCATTTGCCCTTGCTTGCATCAGTGTGTGTGTGTGTGTGTGTGTGTGTGTGTAAAAATGTTGTGGACACTATATACAGACTACTATTTCGGATATTGGTCCCACACTTGTTATAATAATAAATCATGATGCGTGAAGTCTTGTAGGATTGATGTTAGCCCTACAGTTCTTTCAAAGAAATGTGAAAAGTATACAGACAATGGACCACTTTGATGAGAAAAGCTCACTAGAGTTTTCAGTTCAGGTGAGCAAAAAATCATTGAAAACTGGAAAAATATAAAATTGAAAGGGAGAAAATCAATGTACATGCACACTTTTTGTTAGAAAGTGTCTAAAAGCAAATAATCAAAGCTTTGAAATTCAGAAAGTCACTGGTACTTACCATATATTTAAATTTTAAGTAAAGAAAACAAGAAAAAAAAACAACATGTAATATAATATGTCACAGCTATACTACAGAGCTGAGCTGAGGTTGCTCTGGAAATAAATTCTAATTCACCAGTAAAAAATCATGGCCTATGAACCTTATTTTGTAACTCTCCATTGTATTTTATTACTATGTATATAACCAATGGCAGCATATCAAATAACCATCTAAAGATGACTTTAGATAATAGTATGAATTTTGATCTCTCATAGCTCTTGCTCCCTTTTTTCCCTCTATTAAGCAATGCATTTACTCTTGAACTTTAAAAATTCTTTAACTCTTAAAGTTCTCAATCTCTCGAAATAAAATGAGTCCCATTGTACCTTTTTCATTACCTTTCAGTCTTGGAACCTTGGAAGTAATGTTAACATATACAAGTTGTCCATCAAGCAATTAATTCCATGACTCCATGTGAACCTTACTTAGAAATTTTGAATAACTTGCCTGGGCAGTTATGTACTGTTCATTGGGTGTTTAATATATGTGGCACCTATATCCTACCTGGTCAATGAAGGTGTTAATTAAGCAATTAAGATGATTCATATTAACATGGAATAAGGTATAAAAAATGGATGTTAATTTCTAACTTTAACTTTGAGATGTGAATGTGGGGGCCAAAAATTTCGGTACAATTTGAAATATATCATTCAGATTGTTATTGTCAATTTCCAGACTATGTGCCAACAAAAAAAAATCTCTGAACTTTTAATCTACAGAAGTTTTTTTCTGCACTCCTGTGGACTTGCAGTTATAAAGTGTCACATTTCACATTGTTTCATTTTTTTAGTCAATTTTCCCCTATTACAAATCTATGTCACTGAGCCTTCTTCTTATAAGATAGTATCAAGTACCATTTTGAAACTGTAAAATTAGAAGTTTTAAGTAGAAGACCAAGTTATCAAGTAATTAAATTACCTTTATTTTTGCAGAGTCACTTATTTTTGTGGGGTCAAATAGTTTGGAAATTAATAGTATGTTGTGTTATCTTAAATGCCTGTTTGAAAAGTTATTATCTATCCTCATATTCCTGCAAATATATCCTATTTGTGGAGAATTTCAAGTTTTGGGAGGTAAGGGATGAGGATCAGCTGTTATAATTCTCCACTTGTCAGTTTGTTTCAGTTTTCCTTCTCATATGAAGCAAAGTGAACAGCAATGTCTATTGCTATACTTTTGATCACCCACTTTTACAGTACATTTTTAATTTTCTGAACAATTTGAATGACCTTCAAAGGGTCAAACTATTTCAATGATTATACATGTATCAAGGTCATACAGTGAGCAGCAAAATGTATTAAAGCTTTGTGGACCAATACAACACTTATGCAAATTAGCAATAGTTGTTCACACCTACAGTGTATACAAGAAATCCATGGACCTTTACAATCATCGGAGTATTCAAATTTTTCACTCTTCAGAAATCATTGTATACATGTATGTACTTTTTACACTTCTCCATTTTTATACTTTGTTTTACATGATAGATATACTGGTAATAACTACTAAACACATGTGATAATTCTTTTTTTTAAGTGAGTATAATCACATCAAAGCAAAATGCAATTTCCTATTTTAGTTCTAAAAGGATAAATGACTTTTTACATTTTCATTGTTCATTACAGGTAATCATGCAAACAGTTTCCTTGTTTGACGTCCAGGCAGGTAATCATGCAAACAATTTCCTTGTTTGATGTCCAGGAGTAAAGAATTTTCTAAAATACACTGCATTTTCTACATATGATCAACTCAGTCCCACCCTAGGACCTGACCCTGACACCAGGGGTCATAAATTTTACATTGCTCATTATAATCATACAAACAGTCTGCCTCTTTGCTATCCAGAAGTAAAGAAAATTTTCTAAGATCTAATGCATTTTCAACATATAACCAACTTAGTCCCACCCTAGGACCTGAACCATTAACTTTGAGGTCACAAATTTCACAATTTTGGTAAACACTTCAGTACTCATTATAATCATGCAAAACAGTCTGCCACCTTGATGTCCAGAAGTAAGGAAATTTTTCTAAGTTAACACAGATTGATTGCTTGATGTCCAGGAGTAGAAGAAGATTTTTGTTTTGAAGACTGCATAAATATTGATGCCCCCCCCCCCCACCCATCAGGCCCCAGGGAGGCAGACACCATGAAATTCACAATTTCTGCCCCCCTTTACCCATAGATACAGTACACAAAAATTGGTTAGAACTGGTTCAGCCACTCATGAGAAGCAGAAAATGTTCAAAAGTTTGTGACTGATACACAATGCCAGACAAAACAGATAGCAATAGGTCAGCTGAGATTCAACAAATAAGTTTATAATCTAAAAGACAACAGCTTCATATAGTGCATAAAAGGGATGCCAAATCAGTTAATATTTAATAATTAGTTACTTGAATGATTTTCTGACTGAGTACCTGGGTACTATGTAAAATGCAAATACAATTGTGTTACTGTTAAATATCTGTATTTCGAATGTGGGTTATCTCAAATACCCTGCTTATGTTGATGTTGATTACTGATACCATCTGTATTCCCTATATAAATGATTTGAAAAATTCCTGATCTCTTGAACATGGTAATACCAAATACCTTGCTTACATCGAAGTGTCTGCAAGGTCCCAAGTCCTAATTTCACCTGGTTTATCTCGAAGTGCAGTCAAGGAAGAGGAACATAGTACATTGTACAATAATTAAACATTGTTGAATATTGTGTATCTTTGTAGTGATAAACACTTCTTTTTAAATTCATCTTCTTCACATCTTACATGATAACTTCTTTAACTACAATGCAATAACTACATCCCATTCAAGCTTGGAAGTCGATATTGTAAGCATGAGGTCTGTGTGGTTATTATATTTTGATACAAACTGTATATACGATGGAATGTTTTTTAGAAAAAAGAATTAAAGATGTTTTTCTTTGAATTACTAAAATAACTTTAATTAATTTACTATTGAGATAACAGAAGACATCGTGATTGTTATTTATAGAGCAAGTGTTAGTCATTGAATCACATATAGAAACATAGGGGAAGTCGCTTGAGCGAAACTGGAAGACAAGTTCTGACATCTTTAACCCCTGGACATCTCGAAGTTTTGTTGAAGACTCTTGGACTTCGAGATACAAATATTTAACTTATCTGTCTTTTCCTGAAAACATACCATATCTAAGTGAATTAACAAAGTTCTTTAAAGTCTCTTTTTGGTGGTGTGTCCATCTGATCAATTTCCTCTGTATTTGAGTCCTATTTAACATGTTTTACATTACAACAACCACTTGCTGGTAGAGGTGACAATAATTACTGTATATACATAAAATTATGTATATTCTATTTACAGATATTATTAATGCTTTTAATGACAATATTGTTTTGGAAATATTTAAAAATATACATCCGAGCAACAGAGTTCTCATTTCAGTATTCGATACTCAGACGTTTGATCGAGTACTTGGTACCTGGGTACTTGTTGACATCCCTAGTATGTAATTAACTTAATACTAGTTTTAAACAAATGACACTACATATATCATGCTTGAACATAAAAACTTTGCAATAATAAAAGGCATAATAAAAAGGAGTTTGTATGTAATAAATGTGATATTTATTAAGTCAGCAAGACATAAATGTAATATTTATTAAATTAACAAGACATATGGATAACTAGAAAATTCTACCTGTTCCAAGACCATTGGGTCATTAGCCAGATACATCCAGACCAGCTTCACATGGACATCTCCCTTCTTGACATTCTCCAGAGGCAGCCACTGCAGAAATGAAAAACACATACATGAGTAACAGTACAGTAATTTTGTCATTGACAAGGTCTTTACTAGCCTGACAGAAGGACTGTCCTGAGATTTATTTTAGCATGTTCCATGTAAATTAATATTGAGAAAAAAAAAGAATCTGGATCTAAATGTGCACAGCAAACAAGATGTCTTTTTCAAATTTATAATTTAAGTATTAATGACATTCATTACCACAATCATTTTTGAGTGTATATATCTATAAACTCTCTTTTGTAGTGATTTTGATAGTGGAATTAAAGAATACCGACATCAGATCATTCTTACACAGTCAACGGTTCCTTCTGTTGCTGTACTGGAGATATCAATTGCCGCCCTGTTATATAAGCAAATATATAGCCATGAATTTGTTAATCTATCGTCAGCTTTTTTTTTATACAGTCAAACACAATAAGATATAATAATGGAGTTTAATACCATCAAAATTATGTTTCTATAATTATAAAATGCAAGGAGGATACACAAACTGAATTTTTTTTTTCCATTATAAACTCATGCTCCACATATTACTCAATTAATAATGAAATGAAACAACCAAACTAAAGATAGCATATTCATGCTGACTTTGTGGCTTGTGATTGTTTTTGTTTTTTTTGTTTGGTTTTTTTTTTTTTGGAGGGGGGGGGGGGGAGGAATTCAGACTTTGCAAAGTATAAGATAAAAGAAGAATAGGATTTGAACTTATTCTCATAAGCTAATGATACCTCAACTGAGCAACTGAGCAAGAGATTACTTAAAAAAAACAACATGCAAAATTCATATGAAATACTCTGTAACATGCTCAATCAAGATATCATTGTCATATGCTGGTCAAAAAAACACCCAAAAATATAAAACAACCAAACAAACCAAAAAATGATTACATGTTTGGATCTATGTCACTGTAGTTATCTCAGATAAAAGAAAGCACACCAAGTCTATCCACTCAAGATTCCACATTTCATAAAAAGTTGAATATGCCAAAGAAACATTTTGAAAGAATATATTGCAAAAAATTGAACATGCTTAAATTCACAATAAAAATTGGTTAACTTTCACCATTAAAATAGGAGGTGCACACCTTTAATATGCAACATTGTGCATAATACAGAGCACACAAATATGTCAATAGCATACTGTGGAATCATTAAAGTTTGTGGGGGCTCAATGTTTGTGGATTTTGTGGATACCCTTTACCCACAAATTTACGTCCCATGTACCTGTTATTCTTTGCAATAGTTTCTACATTATACTGTTGTATATCTCAAAATAACATTAGCCCTCGAAATTCCATCCCCATGAACTAGTAGATATTTGGCTACCCATGAACATTGGTCCCCACAAACACTAATGAATCTACAGTAAATAACAAAAAAGGCTATGTCAAATATGGTAAAACTTGCAATAGAAATTTGTCAAACTTGCTTAAAATAAGAAGTGCACATCTTCAATATGTATACAAACACTGCAAAGATTGAATAATATTGGTTGGTTACTTTTCGAGTTACAGATTACACAATGTATGCACCATCAATAGCATAAACTGCAGAAAGAAGGCTAAGTCAGACATGGTAAAAATCATCATAAAAATTTGTCAAATTTGCTGATAATACCTGTAGGAAGTGCACATCTTCAATACGTATACAAATACTGTGCAAAGTTTAAATAATATTGGTTGGAGTGCTACTAGACCTCCTCTCACTGTTAGTGGCGCAGGTTAAAAAAAAAAACCACCAAAAAAAAAACAAAAACCACCAAAAGAAAAAAAAACACGAGAATCATTTCTCAAATTCTGACCACATTTCTTTGACTTCGTGTGATAATGCATATACACTCACTTGAAATGGAAACGATCAAATTATTGCAAATATATATAGCCCTGTATTTACCATAAATTATGTTAAACTTTGTACAATATCCTGTTCTACTGTACTTGTTTACAATTTCAAAGTAAAGTACCTGATATGACTACTTACGTTCCAATCTTATCATCCTTGCTTCCAGGGTCTTCATCTCTGATCTCTAGATCTATCACCTGGGCATCTTTACAGTCGATAATTGTCTATAGATAAATGAAAATACCAAACATTAACATTCGTTTACTTTAACCTGAAGCAGATTATAAGCTTTATACTTTAATAAACCACAGAAATACAGATACACATACTATACGTATATATAAAATTTGATTACCTACACAGGTATTACTATATGCTTATCCAGTGGATGAAATATATTGGATCTGCCATTGTTTTTCCATGATACAGGCTTGATTCTCAGGTCAAAATTTTTAAAAGTTAACTTTTACATTTTATTTAATTTGATTCTTTCAACCTGGTTGAAGCAAAATTAAAAAGATATTTTTAAACACTGTAAGATTACATGAATGAATAATTCCAAATTTTCGGATTGGCTGAGATAAACTACAAACAAGAGGCCCATGAGTCACATCATTCACTTGAGTTACCTTGGCCTATATTTAAATATTTTCCCTCTATATTTGCATGTAAAACTTTGATCCCCTACTGTGGCCCCATCCTACCCCTCTGTGCCATGATTTTAACAAAAGAGACTTTTCTGTTCCAGTGATTCTTGAGAAGAAAATTTTTAACGATTTTCCCCCTATATTTGCATGTAAAAATTTGATCCCATATTGTGACCCCACCCTACCACCAGGTTTCATAATTTTATCAAACTTGAATTTGCACTTAACCAGGAAGCTTCCAAGTAAATTTGAACTTTCCTGGCTGAGTGGTTCTTGAGAAGAAAATATTTAAATGACCCAACCCTGTATTAGAGATTAAATCCCCGTTGAAGGGGGCATGGTCCTTCATTGAATAAACTTGAATCCCTTCTCTTCACCCAAGGATGATTTGTACCAAGTTTGATTGAAATTGGCCAAGTGGTTCTAGAGAAGATTTTTAAATTTTCCCCCCAATATTTCTTTATTTAGAACTCTGATCCCCTAATGTGGCCCCATCTACATTCAGGTGGCCATGATTTTTATCAAATCTGAATCTGCACTATGTCAGGAAGCTTCCAAGTAAAATTTAACTTTACTGGCTAAGTGGCTCTTCATCAGAAGATTTTTAAAGATCCCACCCAATTTTTGCATGTTTTGTGATTACCTCCCCTTTCAAGATAATGTGATCCTTGAATCCCCTTTACCCAAGGATGATTTGTACCAAGTTTCATTGAAACTGATCCTGTGGTTCGGAAGAAGATTTTTTTCCTATATTTTCACATGTAAAAATCTGATCCGCCATTGTGGTCTTACCCTACCCCAGAGGGCCATGATTTTATCAAACTTGAATCTGCACTATAACAGGAACCTCCCATGTGTAATTTGAACTTTTCTGGCCAAGTAGTTCTTGAGAAGAAGATATTTAAATGATCCAACCCTTATCTTATATCTTACAAGATCTAATTAGTTTGGTTTTAAAAGTTACAGGACAAGGTCACTAGAAAACACTTTTGGACATGTCATGTTGCAAGAGATTGCCCCAGTAAGGGGAGTCCTTTATTAATAGTAATTAATTAAAGACATTTAAACAGACAAAAAGTGCATGTCCTTATCTTAGAGATCATAATCAATTTATTGGCATATCTGGTACAGTGTATATCTAAATGGCATCCTACAATTTTTGAAAAATTATTTAACAATTTACACCACATAAATGTTGGAGAAGATGCTATTTTGCCAACTCTTGTACCATCTGCTACATATAATGTCATCTTACCTCAAAAACTTCATTCCATGCAGGATTCACAGTGTTGTTAATAACTTTTGTTTTGAATTTTTCGGGACCAACTAAAAAGGAATTTAGATATCTTCATATTGAGCTGCTAGCCACAGCAATGGTTGAGAAAGTATCAATGCTGTTAATGTTACATACTATGCAACATTTACATGCACTGCCAGTAATTTTTCATATAAACAATTCCCCCCCCCCCCCCCCCCCACATCTTACTCTGTTGAATTAAACTTAGACTTGTATTTTCATTCTTCTACAATAGTGTTTCCTACATTGCATCCAATATATGAATGACACCACTTAAAACAAGATGTGTTTGTGAAACACTGATGCCCCCCGGATTACAACACGCTGGAACTGTAAGGTTTGTAAAGGTACCAGGTCAAAAATTTTGATGTCAATGGAAAGGTCTTCTCACAAGAAACACACATTTAAATATAAAAGCAGTACCTCTTACAATTTGAAAGATGTGGCTTATATTTGAATTTTTAAAAAGTAAATCAAATGTCAATGTAAATGTCACCAGGTCCAAGACTTTGATATCAATGGAAAGGTCCTGCCACAAGGAATACACATAACAAATATTAAAGCTTCACTTCTTATGGTGTAAAAGATGTGACCAAGGTTAAAGGTTTTTTTTTTTGCCAGAGACAGACAGATGAACTGGCCATGAATATTTGATTTTGGGAACAAAACTTCCTGTCAATTGAGTTATTGAATACAGAATGCATTGTAGAGGAACAAAATCACAAGTTTAATTACAACGTATCTTTCTATATTCCTTACATTTCAAAACTGCATATGGATCAGACTTTCCTTTGCCAACAAGAGCCATATCAGCTGACACCAGATTTCTAGCTTCCATCATGTGAATTCGCAAAACACCCTGAAAATATTCATAAAATTTTACTGTAAGAAGCAGTCTAATCTCTCATTCAGAACATAAACTTAGACATGGAAGAGAACAGTTATATAAATACACATTTGTTAGGGGAGTATTTCCCTCTGAGAGATAGATATAATACATACCATACATGTTCTAAGCAGCAGATTTCAACAAAATATGTCAATTTCATACTCAATTATCATCAGTCTTAAATAGACAATCCTTTCATACTACTTAAACATGAATATCAGTAAAACCAATGATTGCTCCCCAAATGTATCTAATATGTGACAGATGAGTTTGTGTAAGTCCACAGTAAAGATCACTTGGTCTAAAAGTCTAAATAATTACAGAAAGGTCTCTTCATGAGGCATCTTTATGTGAAATATCCAATTTCTAGCCCCCTTTGCTCAAAAGATGTATCACCGGTTAAAGGTTTTTCCTAAGTGTGACACTATAGAGTCATGACAATAGTTCTCCAAACATTTGTCCTAGCAAGCTAAAAATGTATTTGATCTATTATAGTCTCAAATTCTCAGTTGTGTTTTTCTGCAGTTTGAGTGGTTGTATAGCAGCTGGTAATCATCCTTTAGGCAATATATGAAAGAATGTGTGAATGAAAATATATTTTGTGTCTCATCATAAAGAGTTCAACAAAGGGAAACAACTCTTAGGCAACTCAGAAATTGTGTATTACAATTGATCAGTTGATACCTAGTTGATTAGTTGATACTGTCAATGGATCTTACAAGAAATTTTACTGAGTTATACTACATATTACAATGTACATCTTCACACTGTCAATATATCAATACTATAAATTTGGGCTTGGACCTAACATGATGTAAATCATCAAAATAGCTGTACCCAAAATGCCGTCTGAGCTTGACAGGCAGTGGCATTATTGTCATACTTTAAATAATTCATCACATATTTGTGTATCATGCATAATACTGCTGTTGTCAGATGTGGAGGTTAATGATAAACCATCATTTTCTGGCAATAGTGGGATATGATCCAAAAACTTTCACAGCTGTGGAAAGAAGAGAGGTTTTACCAACAGTTACACATTAATTAATATTTGTTTAATTACATTTCTCTGCAGGTAAACTAGTCATCCTTCATCATATAGATCTGACAAACCATATAACAATGTAATAATTTACTCACTGTCTTCATGTGGCCTGAAATGAAGACCACTATTTCGTGGCTCCACACAGTCACACAGAACCAATCATACCTTAAACACGTTAAATCTCAAGCCTACGATTTAAATAGTAAAGTGCATGTGAAGCACAAAACCTTTCTTAAGTGTGAAGATGTAAAATGTAAAAATATCTGCTGAAATGTGAAATATACCAACATAACTAGGTGTCAACTATTAAAAAAAACAATTCTACTCTCATCCAACAAAAGAACATGATTTTTTTTTACCCATTACAATAAATTCAGTTTATAAAACTCACCTCTAGCGAAAGGTATTTGAGTAAACGGAATTGAATACTTCCTAATTCATCTCAGGTGGCAGGTACTTAAATACACAGAACTAAAGAATTTCTTAATAACTAACCTCTGGTGGCGGGTACTTCAGTAGATTTAGATTCAGCTCCTCTATCATGGGGACAGCTATCCTGTTTGGTAACACCATAATGTTGGCTATCTGCTCAGCAATGATGTCCTCCACCATCTCTCTAATCAAACAATAGGATACCATTTACAAACAGCAAGATCCAATTAGAATTTTATATTTGTTCATTGTTGTTAAAGCATAGTTGTTAACATATATCCAATCTCCATTATTATTGATGCCATGCAATACAAAATGCACTGCATAACCATTCATTATCTTTGTCAAATACTTTATTTAACATTATGTAATTAGTTATTTAAGATCAGTCATTGTAAAAAATTAACTCAGTGTTCATTATTATATACTTATATGTATTGAATACAATAGCAATAAGATTTCAAAATCTTAAGTTTGAAATGAAATATTGCATGACACATTAAAATACAGGCACACAGTCTATAACTTTTGCATGTCAGCTGACAAATGGGACAATGTATTACTCACATTCCTACATTTACATGCAATACCTTAATGAAAATTTATATTGTTACTAAAAATGTAATACTAACATAACAGATGCACGTCACAATTTGATATGCTTAAAGTATTGCAGATGGTTATAAACTATAGAAAATGACTCCAATAACTGACAGTACAGTGGTTTACAAGCTGAATAATACATCCTAATTTTGGCCATGTCAGACGTAAAAGAAGTTGAATATAAATGGCATGTATTATTTATAAACAGCTCTTTCTTTCTGCAGTTTTATGTGAATTTCATGTATGGAGCACAATCCAATATCAATCCATGCCTTTAAATGGTATTCTCAGAGCATTAATGTTTACATAGAGCTGTACATTTTAGATATCCCTGTACCTTTGAGAGCACTGTCTTTAGAAAGAAAGAGTTGAATTTTAAAATTAATAACATATTTAACAGAAGGCGTACTGGCTTTATCAGTCACCTGAGTATCAGTTAAAAGTATCACTAGTTGAAAGAGCTATGAAATCTATAATAATTATTTTCCTGTTCAATCTAAGCTAAATTCTAATATTTATCAGCAGTATAAAACAACATATGGTCTTAAAACACAAATGCTCCTTAAAGTTCCCATACTGATGAAAAACTTTACATAATGCTATATAAATACTAAACTGTATATAACTATCATGGATATGCCCTTGAGTCAGAACCCTAGGGTTGAGAAATTCACAACTTTGGTACATCCCTTTTCTTCATTTTATAAATTATACAAAATTGGTAAGGGAGACTAAAATCACTGGGTATAAATGCCCCTTCAATTCAAATTAGATGGTATATTTTGAAACATTATGCAGTACTTAACAGTTGATAGAGTACAAAATGACTCAACACTGATCAACTGGATTCATTGTTAATATGATCACAGCTTACAATTTGTTCTGTTGATCATTTACTTAGACAATGGTAATGTGATGACTTGAATAAATACAGGAATGACATCCTGGTGAAACATTTTGCCACTTTATAGCAGTTCCATAGACTCATATAACACAGGCCATGTCTGTTCAACTTTACATTAAAGGTATCCAACCCATGATAGAACTATACTATATTTTATCAACAAAATGGAACAGCACCGAATTTCTGGTATCAATTTTCAATGTACCAGTCTGCAATTCCTATAAAAACATAAATTGTGTTCATGAAATTTTTGAAAATGCTGCACTTATAAATGACATGCACAATCACAATTTCTATTCTAAACCTTACATGCACATTACATTGATTACCAATCAATAAAATAAATATAGATAAATAAATTGATGCAAAGACAGAAGTCACCATCAACTTAAAACTAACAATATACTAAATCAAGCAAGCAATTATGAAATGTACCTAGTTTTATGATTATCATACTGACTATAATATTGATGTTTGGATGACTAGAAGATCTTACAAATCCACCTAACTTTATAATCACTTAACACTTAATTTGACATTAAACACTCTCAAAAAGTATGCATGAGGAGTCTTTGAAACTTTCATGAAAATGCTGGTATCAAGTATAAGAATGTATAATATTTATCAAGATATATTTTTAGAATATGATTAGAAAATATATGCAATCATAATGAAAAATAAGAGGAAACAAATTCAGAGTGATGCATGGTTCTATCAAACACAGAAACACACCATCAGGAAAACACCTGGAAAATCCTTTGTATCCACACTGAAAGCTAATTGTAAAAGAGGAATCTCTTACAAATGATAGGCAACTTAGCCACAATGCATGATATAGACAAAGAGATAGCAAGGCTTGGGGGCACAACTCTACCCAAGTTATATTGGGCTGATGAATATCAAACTTTCACAATCCAATTAACATCAGGTCTTTTCTAACCGTTACAGAAGTTCTGAAGGTCTAGATGATACCTATATTGTGCCAAGACTACTTAATACACAACCGGGCCTTCAAGATGATGGTTACAAAATTTATACTTTTGACAAACTATAGGCTTTTTTTTTGTTTTTTTTTTGCACCTATAAAGGTTTTGTACCTATAAAGAAGATTTTGTACCTAGGAAGAAGATTTTGTACCTATAGACACTGAACTATATACCAAAGGCACTATAGCTTGAACAAACTAAACTGTACACTATTTTCAAGTTGGGATAATTGGACAAAATGTATTCTGTTGTTCTTGAAAAAATAAATTTAAAACATTTTCCTTCATAATAAATATACTTTGTGAAAATGTAGCCCAATGTACAGAAGGATTCTTGATATAACTGAATCAACTATTGTCATTTGTTCTTCAGTAAAGGTATTTAAAAGTGCTGAGTATTGAAATTGGTCTAATGGTTCTTGAGAAGTTGAAAAAGTAAAATACCAGACAGTTAGCCTTAAATTTTTCCTTGAAAATTACTTATGTTCAGAGAGATATAGCAAGTACTGATCAGATGTACAAAGTATCCACAAATCACATTACCTCTTTACCATCAAAACTGGTCACTAAATCAGGACACAAATATTTCTTGAAATTCAAATGTCATTGATCTGTTACAACCATGTACTATGTACACAGTTCCAATATACAATATATGCTATGTATTATCAAAAAGCAATTTCATCTAATGCAATCGATATTCTTTAATTGTAAGCAACTTCTCAAAAGAGACCGGATTCTTGTCTCACCTGAGACCTGGAAAATCCAGGGCATCTGCTAATCCCTTTAGGTTGAAGTCAATAGTCTGTAAAAGAATTTTGAAATTGACTTATACAGCATATACATGTATGTTAGTTTTCCCTCCATTATAAAAATGAAGTCAATTACATGTACAAGTAATAATACAGTATGTTGCTGTTGTTAGTTGAAAGATTTTATCTTTAAATTTGTAATTTATATAAACAAGAAAGTTCCATATGTATAATATGGAAATGATTTTCAGTACAACAAAATAAATACTTTATTTTAAATGTGTATTGAATAAAACTGTTGAGAAAAACATACATGTGTTACTTCCTGGATGGTCTAAGAATCAGGCGTTAACCCCCCCCCCCAAAAAAAAACCCCCACAAAAACAAATAAAAACCCACCATTCTCCAAGAAGGAAATGAAATACATAATGAGAAATTTTAAACATGCAATAATGCTTAGCTGCAAAGTACTTGTTTTTGTACATGTATAGTGCTTGGTAGGCAATGATTAAATGGCTACGATTCCTATTACCTCCCTTGCCAAATCCGAATTATAAATATGAATGTGTAGCATACCCTTCATATCACTATATCATTATGTTCCCCAAAGTTTTTACTCTGTTTCTTATTAAAAGACTAAACACCATCACACATGACCATGTGCACTCAATTTTGATTGGATAATATTTAAACACTTCTCTCTAATGAATGAACAAAAGTGTGTAACTTGTATACATTGATGTAAAACATTCATTTTATTCCTATGGCTTTACACCATATAACTATCATAAGTATATCAAACTCAAGTTTATTGAATCTTTATTAAATAAAGTAAAATTTTCTTTGTTGTCCATTAATTTTTTTTTCTTTCTTATCATTTTATCATTTTGTACGTCAATACAAAAGAAAAAAAACACCAAAAAACCAAAAACAAAACAAAATAAAAAATACAAGACAAAAAAACCCCCAAAAAACAAAAAACCCACCCCCTCCACTTTATATCAATGACAAAAAATAAAAAAAAATCTCCATGAATTAATCCCAATCACCAGCATTTTGGAGACAAATACCAAAATTTGGATCCAGGACTGTATCACATGTATGGAGCATACAAATGCACACCATTAAATACTCACAGGATTGTTGAGGAAAAATACACTGATTCCACCGAACAAAGGCATTCGACCTATCAAAGGCTTGAGGATTACTCTCATTGTGCCTCTAACCTACAATATAACCAATGTTTCCTAATAAGTGGTGTGAGCTGATGCAGTTAAAACGACTCCTGCCTACTGCCTTAGCTAGCTTGTCTCAAACTATCGAAGGGATACATACCTGCAAGTCTTCTACACCCAGATTTATTCCTTTTATTTTCATCATCAATTCACAGTCACTGCTGTATCTGTAATGAGGAAAATTAAAAGGCTGTGTAAAACTGCTCCAGAGAAACATCGTCGCATTTCCTATATATATGTATGTATGTATGTGTGTGTATATATATATATATATATACATATACACACACCCCAGAATAAGTATAGAAAATCTACACAAGTAGTAGTATAATAAAAATATCACGAAGCCGATTGAGTACCATAAATACTCGCCTATAAGTCAATCCGCCTATGTTTGTTGTATTTTTTTTTTTAGGTTAATTTGGAGGGATTTGCCACCGACCCGACTATAAGTTGGTACAATTTTTTGCCAGAATTGGTCAACAATTTTAAATCAGAGTTCTTCTAGGTTTTACCTCATTTCAAATTCTATTTTGTACAATGACACCATTTTTTGTAGGTTTTTTCAACAATACAAATTCACATCATTGCTGAAATGCATTATTCACACATGCTTAACAACTCAATAAAGCTTCTCCACTCAACACCCAAGCCATAACTGCTTGTGTACTTTAACCTATCATTGCCAAATAAGGTATTCTGATTAATCTTTCCCTCGTTTATATAACAATTATCATCTCCAGCTCATCTCTGAGCATTGAGACCCCAGTGTTTTCTTAGACTAGATTATGGCAATGCTCTTCTTTATGGTGTGAAGGCCACGTCCATGCAGAAATTGCAGAAAGTTCAAAACACCGCTGCCAGGCTAGTGACACGTTCAAGGAAATATGAGCATATTACACCGATTCTCATATCCCTTCACTGGCTACCTGTGGCATATCGAACAACTTATAAAATCCTTTTGTACGCCTTCAAAGCACTGCATCAAAAAGCCCCAGCATACATCCAGGAACTGGTTCAGGTATACCGCCCACAACGTACACTCCGGTCTGGAGATTCATTGTGCCTTCTAAAGCCACACACTCACAGCAGGGTGTATGGTGATAGAAGGTTCGATGGGTCCTCGGCCACCCTGTGGAACTGCCTCTCGCTGAACCTTCGTTGTGAACAATCACTTGCTGTTTTTAAACAAAAGCTAAAAACACATCTTTTTAAACTTGCTTTTGATTTATAATGTATCCAGTTATTTTCTGTTTTAGCAAAAATGATAATACAAAAAAAAAAAAAAAAAAAAAATTACTAATACCTCCCATTTCGACTTTAGATGATTATTATTTTTGTGACCTTTCAATTTATATAATGTTCGTTTTTATATTGCCCTTGTTTTACATGTTAAGCGCTTTAGAGTAATTATATAATTAGATAAGGCGCTATATAAAAATAGTATAATAATAATAGTGGCACAGGCTTCAAGAAAATTGCAAACATAGTATACAATTTATTTTCCATCAATTAAATTTTAAGAGAGTCCATAATTCTGTTATAAATTTTCTCTTATTATTCTTCTAAAAATACATTTGCAATATTCAGTTGGATTCGCAATTCCATCTTATCGATAAACGATAGAATTAATTACCGCTATGTAAGTCATTTAAACAATGTATAATACACTCAATTAGATCCAAAATACTACTTTTCGTCTTGTAGAAAATACCAATCTTCTTAGAACTCGCCTATAAGTCGGACATAAAATTTTGAACCAAAATCTGACTCCCAAAAAACTGACTTAAAGGCGAGTATATATTCAATCAGCTTTGTGATATTTTTATTGTGTGTGTGTATATATATATATATTCTTTGTCTTTTACCTGACAATTGGTTTTTCAATCAACAAAATTTTACCATTAAACTTGAAAATAAGTTCAAATGTCTATTCACTTTTAAAAATTTAAATTTTTGCTTTCAATAGAGAAATTGATACTGATATAAAATTCAATTATATCAATGGTAAAATTTGAATTTTATAAGTTGAATTCTATATCTTGTTCATTCTCTGTTGAAAACAAAACAATATTCAAAAATGAGTAGATATGATTTTCAAGTTTATTTTGTCATTGTAGATATTAAAATATCATATAGCAATACACTTTAAAATATTGCATTTTAAATATTGGTGGCAATACCCAGCCCAAGAATCAACAGTAATGTTTTATATTTATAAAGCATTCTTGACCTTGACATGCTAATCAAGTCACCTGTAAAATCATAACAGAAACATTCACTTCAAGGTTAAAGTCCAACATCCTCAAGAAGTCATGCCATTATATTTATATGCACTGTATGTGACCATTGAAAACATAATACATATGTGTTTTAAAGTTACGAGGGCTGTTCGATATGTAAAGTGTACTTTACCACAGTGCAATAAAGCTTTGCACGATTTTGTGGATGATGATACTCTTGAATAGTTCTATCAATACCTTTCCAATGGTATAAACACTAGCCTTCAGCTCCACATAGTTTTAAACTTACAGTCATTTCAATAAAGCCAGTCATTGACCACTGTTGTAAAAATGGTTGGGAAACGGGTTGAGAAAATTGAAGAAATCAGAGCTTATATAAAAGTTTGCACAAAACTCGGTCATTCAGTAATGAAGATTTTTACTAAATTGGGGTCCATCAAAGATGCAGCAAAATCTGGCCGACCTGTGACTGTAACAGGCAAGGCAAATGTCTCAAAAAGTTGGAAATAATTGAAAGTGTTGGTAGGTACACAATACGTGATGTTACCAAAGCTGTTAGCATATAGCTATCGCAGGTGCATTTCATTTTGAAGAGTATTTTGAAAGTACGAAATATTTCTGCCAGATGGATACCACATATATTGACAGATGACCAAAAACGAGTATGAATACAAACTGCTAAGCAATTGCTCAAAATGTTTCCCAAATTCAATCAAAGACAATTTGCAAACATTGTTACTGGTGACGAAACATGGGTTGTTATACTAAAAAAGCTCAAGAAATATTATCATAAATGACACACTGTGTCAGGAGTTAGGCATGTTTTAATTCATGATAATGCTCCATCACATACATCTGAGCTCGTGAAGCAATTTTTGAATTCGTCGGAGGTTATCATTTTGCCACACACACCATACTCTCCAGATCTAGCCCCATGTGACTTTTTCCTTTTTCCAAAACTTAAAAAAGTTCTTATCTGGTTGTCATTACAAGTCCCGACAAGCCCTAGACTCAGCCATCAGTCAGTGCCTCAGAGATCTACCTAAATCAGCGTACTGTGACACATTTCAGAAATGAATTTAGAGATTGAAATTATGTATTTCAAACCATGGAGATTACTTTGAGGGATGTAATGTTCATTTCACTATTTGAGTCGAATGCTTTTGAGTATCGTACAATACACGTTACATATTGAACAACCCTCATATAGCTCCGACACAATTTATTCCACAACCTTCATGACACACAACACTTTTATAACCTGTTACTTAATTACTCTAAAATGGCATAAGGAATCTTGAAAACTAAACTGGAAGATTTTACCAAAGTTCAGTCATTCAATGAGTTCTATCAGAATCATACAACAACCTGGAAATGATTAATTTTTTAACCAGAATTTTTCAAGAACCAAAGTCATGACTCAAAAATGGACAAGTTCATATGACAACAAGAAATTGAAATTGGATTCAGCTTGTAATTTAACTACCTTCAAAAACTTTGAATAGCAATATGTTTGCCATGGCATAGAGATAGGCTGTGATCTTAAAATCAAGGTTATGTAATTACAGTCAAGAGATTCTCAAATAGTATGTCAGCTGGGCTATATAAAGTCTGCCTCCCTTCTTTGGAATGATTGAGACTTATACTTATTATTTCTCATGACCTATAGGTATATGATGAGCTTGAGGCTAGGGGATAATGTGAAGGTCAACTAAGAATTACTGTCCTTGAAAGGAATGGACAACACTCATTTGTATCAGATGGAAAGACAGCTATTCACAACCAAAGTCTTCTTCATCCTGTGGAGAAGACATATGGCAAAAAACCACACCAAAGGACACATGGACCTAAACGGTCACCTGAGTATTCTACTGCAGTTATTGCAAAGATTAAAGGAATGCTGCAGTCATTATTCTGTGATATACCTTCATATGTAATAACTGATTATGAGAAAATTGATACACATCACACTTGCACTTTGTGTTTTGCTAATACAACAATAAAGTCGATAACTGATGATTCAATTTTATAATAATAAAAATTAATCAATACATGTTACAAAACAAATTCATATCTGACTGAAGAATCGTCTGCATTCTGAGATCAATACACATGTAAACAAACATGGCAATGCATAGACAAGTTAACTCACTTCCACATATGTGCAGTTTTCTTGGATTGTGCATTCAAAACAGTTGACATAATCCATCAACATCAAAAAAGATCCTGTATACCCTACCATATCTCTTTTTTCATCAGCAAATCACATGTAGGCCTAGTCTGTTTTGGAAACTGTCATGATGTCATGATGTCATGGTGACCTAATTCGTAGCTATATAGGTAAATTCTCCAATGAATTTATAGCCTAAACAAACATTTATTACATTGTTATTTGAAACCGTAATCTTGGCTAAACAACCTTGGTTCAGGGTCTGGACTCATCACCTGGACATATACCAAGCTTTTTGCCACACACACACACACACACACACACACACACACACACACACACACACACACACACACACACACATATATATATATATAGACACACACACATACATATATATATGGGAGGAGGGATAAGGTAGGATAATACATATTGCTTAATATCAATATAATTTACTTACATAATGTCAAGATCCATGTAAATTTCATCTCTTCTAACATTTTCTGTGTAAACTTTGACACCTCCAATACGTGGGGGCTGAAATCAATGACACAATCTTCAGTTCACTGTTTTTTGAACTAGCTGTTTAATGTTTGAGTAACTAAATTAATTTTTTCACACACTTGATAATTGAGAAACAAAGTTTATTAGTGAAACACTGATGTGCCCGTATGGCCAAACTCCAAGGTCATGGGGTAAAAAATTACGTACAAAAAGGAAGGTCTTGTCACAGAAATATGAAAGCCTAGCTGATCACCACCAATCAAAAGTTACAGCCACGGTTAAAAGTTTTTGCAGACAGAATGACCAAACACTATATGCTCTTGAATCTCTGATTATGGGGGCATATAAAAATTCATTCAATAATGCTAACGTAAATAAAATATGAATTTTCAACTGTTATTGTATAGGGCATTAATTTCATGGGTTGTAAATTTCATGGTCTTCCTTATTTAAACACAGCTATGGGTTCATGAATTTGCAGATTTGAATCACTAAAAACGTCACCCCCACCTCCACTGTCTATATTTTAACATGTCATGTAGTAATGGAGTCAATTCCAAATTTTCAGGTTGAAGATAAGCCAATATTGCACAAGTGAGCTGTATTCAGTTCAGTATATAATCAATTCTCTGGGAGTTTAAATACTAGAGCATTAAAAAGTTTTGGTGAAGAAGTTTGGTGAACAAAAGGAGGCATTTATCCAGTCATTCATTAGTGCTGATATAGTGTGTTAGCTCATCACTTTAACACTAATTACAATGAGACAGTTTTGTTCCCTGTTAAGTTTGAAATGACATAGAAAATTAAAAAAATAAAAGCTTGAGTTACACAAGCATATTAACATACCATCAGGTGATTAATCCCTGAGGTAATGCTAAGTGTGGGCCTGTTACGTGCAACGATGAGAAACAACTCTTGCTAGAAAATATGTATTGAGCTGACAGATAATCTGATAAAAATTTCAGTCTGACTTATAAGAGAGTCATTGTAACATCCACTAAAAAAATGGGTCCCAGACTTCTTTGTGGATTGACTTATATGCAAATACATATGGAAAACATATTAAAATGTTCATTGACATTTTGCCCAATCCAATTACATGTGCCATGATCATTATGTATCATGCCATAAATATGGAAAATGAATTCTTTTGTAAACTTTTAACAATTTTGTGTGTCTCGTTGATTTGCAAAATTTTATAAATATATGGAAATAAAGGGTTATTTTTTTTATTATTATATTTTCAAAAATAATGATTATCAGCTCTGGTATTCTTTATTGTATATCTTCCTTGTATTGTTTGCATGAAGATTCTTTTTTGAAAACTAGTGATTATAATCTTTTGCACCTAAATATGGTTTAAAAATCATCAAAGTCATAAAATATTACCAATAGCAATTTCACTCACATCACAAAAATATATTGATGAGAATTCCTGATTTACATAAATATGCTAGTAAAGAGAATTTAGTGTAATTAATCAAAGTTTCATCATAGACTTTAAATATCACTTATGTCTCTGGTTTAATAAAATCTCAATCTGAAAATACAATGTAAAATGACATTTAATTCCTGATCTTTTCATGAATTTCATGAAATTTCCTAAAATATCAGATATTGTATGTAAAATTGTAAATATTTCACATTTTTCACATACTCCTCAGCTTTAACTTGAACATAACAAAAAAATCAATAATTTAAACAAATTTTAAATACAATATATCAAATTATATTGTCACAGGTGGCCAGGTGGTGGAGAACAGCATTCAATGACACAGGTTTTTTTAAAAATATAATACGAGGGCTAGTCAATTAGTAGCTAGCCTATCTCATTTCCGATTGACCGAGACGGTAACGATTTCCATGCCTTGTTTCAATACGTTTTATACTGGGTACAAAATAGCACATATATCAAGTAATTCTTTAATAGGATATTGAATGTCAAACATGGCTAGTGATGCAAAGGAATGCTTTTCATCTAAAGTTGAATACTGTGCAGTAATTTGGTACTTGTACTTAAAAGGAAAAATAGGCAGGAAATACACGGCGAGTTACCCAACATTTATTGGTCTTCTGCAACATCTTATGCTCAGGTTAAATTCTAGATAAGGGAATTCAAATACAATAGAGCATCTTTAGACGATGAAGCCAGGTCTGGACACCCAATGGATGCCACCAACGAAGAAATGTGTAACAAAGTTCAGGATCTGGTATACTTTGATAGGGGAATTCAGGTGAAAGAAATAGCGCAGGCATTAGGCATAATTTCACATGGCAGCATTTCAAGAATCTTACAAAATTGTTTAGTTATGTGGAAACTAACAGCTCATCGGGTCCCCAAATCCCTTAGCGATGAGCAAATGGCAACCAGAGCATCAGTATGAATGCCTTGTTGAAGCATATTAGGTCAAAAGATGATTTTCATTTGCATCTGTGACTGTAGATGAGACTTGGGGTTCATTATTATGAGCCAGAGAATAAAGCTCAAAGTTGTTAATGGGTAGGGCCGGGATCCCCTAGACCAAAGAAATTCAAGACGCAACCATCTGCTGGCAAGGTGATGGTCACAGTGTTTTGGGACACAAAAGGCATTATTATGCTGGCCTTTTATAAAAGAGAAGTACAATAACTGGAGTGTACTATGCATGCTGAAAACCACCATATGGGTATGAATTAACACCACATCCTGCCTATTTGCCTAACCTAGCTCCTACTGACTTTTTCCTATTTCCAAACTTGAAAAAGATAATCCATGGATGTCATTTCTGGTCTGACAAAGAAGTCGTGATGGCAGTTGAGGAGTGAGTCAATGGAAAGGACCATGACTTTTTCAGTTCTGGGCTGATGGCAATTATATTCAAAAAGAAGAGGTGGATCTCAACTGGAAATAAGTTAAACTGGTTACTTATTGACGTGCCCTTTTATATACATGCATTTTATGTCGTAAACTGTGTGAATGGACTTTATGTTCCAATGCCAGTACAGAACATAGTATATTAAACTATACCTTTATCAATAAATCAAGGAGCAAAATGCCAGAGATATTTTGGAAAACTTTACATGAATGAAACAATATATGCCCAGGCCTTCTTTCCAGTACAGTAATGGTTACAATATAAATGAACACATATATTACAATCACATTCATAGATAACCACGTGTACTTACAATATCCCCCAAGTCGATCTTTGTAAATACAAATGAAGACATCTGGGCATGACTGGCTTGAATTTTTGGTTGAATGTTCGTGGTCAGCAAGTCTTTGACATAGTCCCCAATAAAAGGCCATATCTGGTCCAATATCTGAAAATGTAATGAAATTTCTCTTTGATATGTTTGACAACCATTGTAAAAACCTAGTTACGTCAATGATGCAGAAAGAAATACAATTCCTCATTCAAGATTAAGACATATCAAATGTAAAAAAACACTTCATCAATGAAAAAGACCGAGTATTCAAAAAGTAACCTTTTGTATAGGTATATAAATAATAATTGTATTTAGTTTTTTATATCATGTACATATATACAAATGGTTCTTTTATCGATTTTATATGGTATATTTACAATCTAGTGCACATGTGTATGAAATTATCAATAGCATATCAAATTATATTGCATGTTTAAAGTACATGTATCATTGTGACATCTGTTACAAAATCAACACATGCAATAAATTTAAAGCAAAACTTTATAATCACAACAAAATAAGAGGCCCACAGGCCTTATCAGTTACCTGAGTATTAGTTTAAAGTATCACTAGTCCCAAGGGCTATGAAATCTATATTTAAAAAAATCCTGTTCTGAATATCTAAGCTAAATTCTAATATTCAGCATAAGTGCACATATAAAATTAAATGTAACAATAATATGAAACTAATTTTGACCTGCTCTTGAGTCAAAATCCTGTGGTTATGAAATTCACAATTTTGGAACATCCTTCTCGGATTTCCTTAAATATATGCATTTAATTTCTATACCATATCAGCAAACTTCAGTAAGTCTTTCAAATGATAAAGACAATAATCACTGTAATAATTTTGGTTTTACCCTAGATCTAAACCCTTACCCATCCCCTAGAATCATGATATTTACAATTTCAGTAAAGGACAACTTTTAAAAGAAGATATTATTGAAATGTTTTACATATACACACACTATATATACCAAGTTGTCAACTTCTACTCCGCATCTACGCAAACCAAGGGTTTTCGGTTCACTTTGCTCCCCACAAATCCCTGGCATATTACGCCATGAAAACTGTGGTCAAGTTTCCATTGGTTCCAAGAATCTACCTTGGAACCAATGAAATGATACCTTTCATTCAAAAGAAACATGAATGTCAACAAGCCAAGCATGTGTGATATTTAGAAACAAAATTCGGGATCAATCTCTACGATGGAATTGCGTCAGTTGTGTGAGGGTCAACTACCAATGAAAAATTGTACGGTAATTTTTTTCAGCTTTATTTAAAGATTTCATCAAACAACTGTCAGAAGTTCTAAATTACAGCCCATGTCAAAATGACAATCTGTCCCAGTATATTTATTATGTGTGCTTCAACAAGCTTAACAGGTTAAGAGAAAATTGACTGACCTCTGAAACAAAGTTCAGGCACTTAAAGCCGAAACGTCAACCATACTGCAAGACTTGCTTCACAAACATACTTTACAGTAAGAATATGCGAGATGCAAAATTAACTGGAATTTCCTCTTACCACGCTGTTTCCTGTTCTGTTGCTAGTGATATTTTTGTCCCTGTTCAACATTTTCTATAGCGCGAAATTGGTCCGCCATTAATTTACTTCAAAGACTCTTTAGGCCTAGTTGATTTTGTAATACTTGTTTACATTTATAACAAACTGTTTCATGAAAGCCATTACCCGAATGGCTAGATTATAAAGTTGAAATTCAGAGTGTTCGCTACATGTTGTCACTGCAGGCCAGTTTTTGTGGTGTAATCTGCCAAGGGTTTGTGGGGAGTGGAGTGGATAAAAACCCTTGGCCTGCAAAGATGTTACTCCAGGGATCATGAAATTTTTAATTTTGGAGACCTTCCTGCTCTACATCACTATTCATTTAGTTTTTCTTAATAAATGAGTAGTTCTAGAGAAGATTTTTGAAAATTGGTCTATTTTTGACAGTTCTTGCCCTTCCCCTAAGGCCCCTGGGGTGCAGGAGTCCTGAAATTTACAAATTAGGTAAGCCTTGTTCCAAAGATGCTCCATACCAAATTTGAAAAAAATTGGAATGGTAGTTATCAAGTTATCTACCAACATAGTGGCTACAAATGCTTATATTGTCTGAAGGACGATTACCAACTGTCATACAACCACCTGAACTGCAGGAGAAACACAGATTTAGTTAAGTTTATGAGTATGTGATAATAAAATTGCTCAAACAAAAATTTATAATCACCATTTCTTTTACAAAAAGTAGTATTTGTGTCAAATACGAAATTAATAATAAAAAAATAAAATTAATTTGATGGCCTAATTCAAACAAATTATTCTTGATATGGCAAATTAATGTGTACCAACAACTGATAATAAACAAAATAAAATTATGTTTTCATAACTTTTATTGCCACCTACATAAACAGTTTACAATATATGTATAAATCTTGTACCTGCCAAAGAGTTCTACTGAATGACTCTTCTTTCCTTTTGTAATGTGTATACATACCATACATACTTGCCTATAAGTCTGATTTTTTGGAGTTAAGTTTTGGTCCAAAACTTATAGACAAATTCTAAGAAGACTGGTATTTTTTTGGATGGTGTAATGTAGTAATTTTTAAAATGCTGATGATTACCATGATTATCAGAGACAAAAGTCTGCATGGACATTATTTATGCAATATTTTGCAAAAAGTACAAGTATACTCTCTTTTATCTTAAGTGTATACATATTATTTATTTTGTAAATTATTTAAGTAACTAATTTTTCCAATAACTTGACTTACTATAAATCTATTGTTTATCAGTAAAATTGAATTGCAAATCTGATTCAATACTGTAAATTCATATATTAAATATATGTGGGGAATTTATTATCATGCAATTTTGAGAAATAAAATTACTCTTTTGCGTATTAAAAGACTACACATAAATTCATGTTCACACTATTGACACAGAAGCATTATTTCACCATATTATGTAAAAATAAGGAATCTACTGTATTGAAATATTCATTCATTTTACCTCCGACTAAAATGTCACTTTTTCATTAGTTAAATTGAGCCACATGACTGTCGTCTATATCTCGGTACCATGTCCATCAGGTAACAGTCAGCAATATGGCAGATTTATAACCAAGTCAACCATGATTCTAATATATTTATCTTTTAAATCATACTGATCTCTGTCGAGGGCTGTGACTGAAAGTTAAAGTTTAAATTGGAGTAGCAACCCTTTGTGTGATGTCAGATTTGCTGTGACTGCTTCAAACAGGACTCACTCTGGAAAATTAATTAGTAAAAAAAAACCTTAAACAGTCAGGAGCATAAATGAAAATAGTTAATGGAAAGATATAATATACAACCATAATTTTCATATCTTGCCAATGACCGCTGAAAAGTCAACCTTAAACATTATTTATTCGTTTTTTGCTTTGTATTTATTTTTTTTATAAAGGCCTCTGGTATTCCCATATTTCAATTTATCAAAAGTTTCATTATATCTGCAAAGATGGAGTCTGGTGTTCACTGAAAAATAGAATTTTTGACTTTTTAGATGTAAAATCAGTGAAATAGGTTCTTAAGTGGCCCTTTTTGAATTGGAAATTAACCATGCTTGCAGAATTTTCATGTGGGATGTTACATGTACAATTTTTATAAATTCAGGATACATTAGAGAATTAAATATAAAAAATTCATATGTACATCATTTAGAAATTTTTGCGCAAGAGATTTGAAAGTAGTGAAGTTAAAAGAAAAGTAACTAAAATCCATTGTACTTTTAAATATTTAAAAATAAAAAAATCAAGATGAGTCTTGTCCCATTTCTGGCTTAATTTTGTAATTCGTAGCTGTTTCGATCGCTCACTGGTATTTCCAAGGAAAAACAGCTCTTGCAAGCACAATTTGTAACTGATTTTAGTTATATTTTCTGTCACTCAGATCAATTATACCCCTGACTGTTGAAAGTGAACAAAAATGTCACAAAGATTTTTAAAGTTTACTATATGGTAAATAATGAGAAAGAAGAAATATTAACGGTGTAAAACACTTTCACTTTTATGAATACAGATTTACTAAATGTAGAGACGTTGGTACACATAGCAAATGAATTTGCTAGAGACAATATGCCTTGGCATAAACAGATATTCAAAGTCGTCTCCTTTCAGCAAAAAATTTTATATCAAGAAAGAGCATTCGTGTACTAGCAGTAACACATCACATGTTTCAAGGCTCTTTTCATATGCTGAAAAGGGGAGGGGTGTAAATTACATCGAACACAGACAGACTTGCACATTGCCATTGTTACTACACTTAGAACTTAGGTGACCATCAAAGGATATATATTGGGTTGATCAATCTCATAGATGGAAAGGCTTTGTCTTGCCCTTTATGAGATTAATCAACCCAATATACATCCATAGACAGTCTGTTACAAACCTAATATTTTTTGATAAATGATTTAATATTGTTAAAAGATAACTTAGAAATAATTTTTGACTATTAAAATTTGATTGCTAATGAAATTTACTGTATCCCATTTACACAGGCTTTTCAGGGTATGTGTCACTAAGTAAACTGTCAGTTGCGGGATACCGGCAATTAATTAATTTTTCTTATCAGCATGTTAAACTTTGATCCCCTAATGTGGCTCCACCCTACCATGGGGGTTATGATTTGAACAACTTGATTCTACTATATGTCAGGAAGTTTCCAAAAAGACAATTAAAGATTTTCAAAATATATCTGAATGCAAAACTTTGAGCCCCTATTGTGTCCTCACCCTACCTCTAGGGACCATGATTTGAACAAATTTGGATCCCTCTATGTCAGAAAGCTTTCATGTAAATTTCAACTTTTTTGGCCATGTGGTTCTTGAGAAGATTTTCCCTATAAAACTGCATGTAAACTGTAGTCCCATCTTACCCTCAGGGACCATAATTTGAACTAATTTGAATCTACACGGTGTCAGAAAGCTTTGAAATTCACATAAATTCATTTTTTCTGGTTCAGTGGTTCTTGAAAGGAAGATTTTTAAATGGACCCACCTTATTTTTGGCTTTTTGTGATTATCTCCCCTTTGAAGGGAGCATGGCCTTTCACACAAGGATGATTTGTACCATGTTTGACTGAAATTGGCCCTGAAGAAGATGAAAATGTGAAAAGTTTACAGAAAGATGGGCCGACTGATGACAGACAAAGGTGATCAGAAATTTAGCTCACTTGAACTTCAGTGAGAGGCCTGGTGATTTTGAGCGCAATGCTCTAACCACTCAGCCACAGAGGCCCCTGCTTATGGATGAGTATATACAGTAACTAATAGTTATAATAGTGTGTAATACCTTTGGCAATTTTTTTTTTAAAGAAATTACCTTGTTGAACCATTCTGCTCTTTCTACTTCTGGAAAATGTACCTGAAAAGTGATAGAGAAGAGTTATTCTGTGTCTTGAAAAGGCAAAGGAAGAATTAATCCAAAACATTGTGAATTGTACGGTAAGCAGTAAATTTCAAAATGTTGGAGTATCTTTACTTTTGACACGTGCAAATAACACTTACTGGTGTCACAGACAAATTACTACAGTGCACTAACACTATGTTTTTAAATATCTATTTCTACAGATTTTTTGTAAATAGCACAACAAATGCAAAACAAGCTTTAGATTCTGTTCTACTTTCACAATTTTCTAATCAGCACAGCAGGTGTAAAACAAGAATTTTGGAAATGGTACATAATATGTCTCTGTCACAAGTTTTAATATGTATGGTGTTTTTATTAAACCACAAGTTATAGAACTTTACTTAAGATAATATCTGGCTTTCATTCCGCCATCATCAAACAATATACTTTTACTTTTTTTTTTGGCATTGTATTAATCAGAAATATTTAATTAGCATAAAAACTGTGACAGAAGATAGATAAACAAGCCAAGAGATCACTGTGTAAAATAAATCCCAAATATTCAACAACCTGTAATTTTTTGAAACATCAAAGAATATTAGAAAAATGTTGGGAATCAAAATCCTTGCAACATGCGCATTTATTATTCTAGTTGTTAACAGTGGCCTTGGCTTGAAAACTATGAGAGGAGTTAAATGGACAATTATATCACTTTGTAATATTTCCTCAAAACTGACTAAGGCCACCTTTAAAAAATATTTTTGTGTTCTCTCTCAACCAACTGACAAAAAAAAAACAAAAACCAAAAAAACCAAACCAAAAAAACAAAACACCCAACTGAAAACTTTTTAAAGTGCCCAAGAAAAGATAACATTTTTTTTAGCATTTCATAATTTTTTTTATCTTCTTCAACATCTGACAGTAATTTTAGATATCTGACAATGAATTGTTTAAATCAATGACAACCTCATGAAAAACACTTTTGTAATTGTTATTTAACTGAAAATGACTGACTTTAGCTACAACAAGCCACTGTCAGTAAAACAGGTCTTCAGAAATTTGTCCCCCTTATAAAGTCAGATATTCCAAAACACCACCCTAAACTTTAAACATTATCAAGGTCACTTTGCCTTGCATTAAATTTCAATGATTTTTTTGAAAGTTTAGCATTGTTAAAATAAAAATATTCTACCAAACTACCCAAATTTTAAATGCTGGGTTGGATTGATTGATTGATTATTTATTGCTTTCCGCCACACTCAACAATTTTTCAGTTATCTGGTGGCGTCCAGTTTTTGTTGGTGGAGGACAGAACCCAGATACAATGTACCTGGGAAGAGACCACCGACCTTCTGCAAGTAAACTGGCAAACTTGCTCACATAACGCCGCGGCCAAGATTCGAACATGCGCCGACAGAGGTGAGAGACTTTGTGATTTTGAGCCCAATGCTCTAACCACTCGGCCACGGAGGCCCCGCTGGGTTGGAAGATTGGGGAAACAAACAAGTTTTTAAACCTGTAATTTTCTCAGAAATTGAAGAAAATCAAATTCCTTGCCACGTCTTCAATAGCTATACCTTGTGTTGTACCGATCATCAGAAAACATCGATTGTTGACGAAAAAAGCCACTGATTTTCATGATCAATTATTTTTTTCTATAATTGATCATCGGATGCATATATACTCCTTATAGGATGCATTCTGATATTAGCCATTTCCACTTCTACATAGCACAAAGACTGCAAAATGTAATCCTAAACATACATAAGTTAAGATTTATTTAATATAAAGCACAGAAAAATTTGGATACCCTCTTCTGCCCCTGCTGGGGGTTGAATTCACAACCTGCAGAACCAAATCTCTTAACAGCCTTTGACTAGTGTGCTAGACCATTCAGGCCAGCCATTAAAACTTGCTTTTGATGAGGATGGAATTCTTGCCATGTTGTCACTCAATATATGGTCATTGAGAATGCATATTTGACGTAAGTTTAGATGCATGCTGCATTTGAAATATTTTATATAAAGCACAAAGATTGCAATGAACTTTATAACAAATATATCTTTACATATAATTATATGTGTGTGTAAATGTGTAAACATACATATATAAATGAAAACAAATCATGAAATACTTTGTAAAATTATGCTTTTTAAGATAAAAATGTTTTCCAATTACAATTGGTAAAATCACATCGGAAGCAGCAACTGATTCCAACTGATGATCGATTATGAAAATTAAGCCCATACAAACACTCTGTAAAATAAAAACATCTCACTTGAAAACTGGAAAAGGAGTTAGACAGACAAACCATGTACCCTCCATATAACATTAAATTTGAAATAAAGTGGAAAAACACATGTAAGGGAAGTCAAATGGATCAAAACTGCAACATTATCTAGAGTGGCTCACAAAGAAGATACGAGCAAGTATCAGCATGATATGTAACAGAGAAATGCAAATAGAAAACCCTGAATGAAAGGACTGAGAGACACACAGACATTGCTGTACCATAATACATCCTATCTATAGGCGAGCATGCATATAACAAGTAATCATTCAATGCTTTAGATTTCATCCTACTTTTATAATTTCCTATTTATCTCCCCTTTAATTGGCTATTACCATTCTTTAACCAAAGGTTGCTGTAATTGTGCCAAGTTTAATAAGAAAAAAATTAGTGGGGTTTTTTTTTCAGAAGGGGGGGGGGGGGGGGGGGGAGAGGAGGTGAAAAATTATATAAAAGTTTTGGACACATGCATATGATATGACATGGAAAAGCTCACTTCAGCTCAAATGAGCTGACAGAGCCTCAGGAAATCAACTCACAGTGTAGGCCTATTTAGGTATAGAGCTCTTATATAAACACCTACAGTTGGGCTGGTATTTATTTTGGAACCATCAAAATGACAGTTTATAGAAAGGTATGATTTAAACCTCCTAAGGCAATATACAAAACTGTGTGGGTTGAATCTTTACTGTACTTTAATCTTAAAACTAACACACCCTTCATTTATCACATAACGCTATGTGTTTGATAAAATATGTACACATCTGTCACATATTCAATAAATTCACTGAAAACAATATGAAGCAGAATTCAGAATACAGGTAATCATGATGACCTTGTGTACAATGATCTGTACATGCATATCAGCATATAAATTTAGACATGTGTGATAGAATCACTGAAGCACTCCGAGTGTATTGGGTGATTCATCAAATATATTTCTTACCTGAAAGCATAACATGAATAATAAAAAAAAGAAAAAAAAAGAAAGAAAAATATTACTCAGAACAGTTTAGCCTCTTTTGAACTACATGTATATTAGAAATTAGAAAAAATAGCTTGCTCTTACTTATCTGCAATATATGTAAGAAGTGCACTGGATAAATGAACATAAAATTATATATATATATATATATATATATATATATATATATATATATATATATATATATAAATGTATACATACAAACAGATTAAACTAGTTTAGAGGAAATCATCCTTGCTGCATCACTCCCACTACTTTACATGTAGATCACATATAATTTTACATATATACTGTATATATTATGACTTATATAATCATGTTTTACTGCAATGCCAACATGCAGAAAACCCATTTCCATATATGTTACTTATATATATTGTCTAGATTATAATTTATATTATGTTTTACTGCATGCCATAATGCAGACATCACATTTCATTAACTTCAAGAGTTCACTTACATGTAGCTGTGTATGAACACACAAATCATACTATAATGATACAGTATACAGTTAAACTTGTGTTAATGCACTGGTGTTCATTGTCAAAAGTCAAATTGCTATGTGAACACGTATGTAGCTGCAAGTTACATAATAATTACATATACTTAATAAAACCATTGCTGTTTCTGTAAAAACTTGACAAAAACCTGTACTCAGAAAAGCAACAAGACCCATAGCTGCTTCAACAATTAGTGAATTCTAAAATACAAAATGCTCAATGTTTCATTTTATAAATAGTTACAAAACAATTTATATCAGTCATAGTAGCATGGTGGGTATGGTGTTCACTAATTACTTCATCTGTTCATGGGTCTTTCAGATATGATCTTAAAAATGGACGTACTATGTTGCATTTTATTTGTTGCCATGATAGAGAACTCTCACTGCTAAGACCCTGAGCACCATGCATAGGCCAAAATCTGCAGCATTTCACCTATAGCTTGTGACATCTCTACACAAGTGAAAAATCCTTGAATGGGATGTAAAACAATATATACAAACAATTTATACAAAATTATAATTAAATTAATATAAGAAGTAATTGATATCTTTATATCTCATTCAAGAACATTACTGAGATTAAGGGTTTGCTCACAATATGACTAAAAAGTTTTTGTAGACTCCTACATCACCCACTTTGCAACTGTAAAATTCTGACAGTACTGTATAATTTTTCCTGTTTTAGTTCAGAGTCTTAATACTTCTTAAGTCAAAGTCAACCAATTAACACTGCTGTTAACGAATCTGACATTTGCAACATAAAGACTAGGCTTATTAAGAGTTTCCCCATATGTATCAAACATGGTGCACATGTGTGATCAAGTTTTCCCTATGAATATTTATTATGTAGTTAGTGTGACCTTTTTGCACTGAAAATACATATTATAATATTTAGACAAACGGATAACAAACTTTTGAGATAGGTATTCTACAACATTTCTGAGCTAAACTACTTCTTTTAAATGCAGTTTCATATACAGAACCATAAAAATTCAAAATTATTGTATAATAAAAGCACCCATAGTCCAGAATGTGGTTATAAAAATAATATTTGACATACCTTGATAATTCAAATCATAAACACTGGTAAATTTGTGGTATCCAGAGGTTAAACATTACAGAACAAGTTAATTTCAATATTTTTTTTTCATTGATGTGATGTATGAAGTAGAAAGTCATTTTATTACGTGAGGGTGCCTTAAATTTTAGACTTTGGGACCCAATTAGCCCTAAATATTCCAAAGAATTTTCATTCCTGAGTACAGGGTTTGACAATCATGCTCATCACCTCATTCACCATCAAATTATTTCTGAGGACCTGATTGTTTATCCAGTGATGAGTTGCTGAACACTTCTAATCTGCATTTAGGCAAGGAATAGTTAGAAGATTTTCTTGTGTTGTGAAATAGTTTTCCTGATGCTAGGAGTTATATTTTAAGGTAGGATGGAACTAAATTGTTGTGTATTTTAAACATTGTTGAAAGTCTGAAGTGATCTCTTCTATTTGTTCCCATCTATCAAGGTGCATGTGTTGTTGGTGATTCTTGTAGGTGTTTGTATAGTGTTTGTTAAGTTATTGGTGTTCATAATTGTGTGGGTCTCGTGTGTAGGATTGAGATTGAGAAAATTTACATTAAGATTTTTAAAGTATCATTTACCATCTTTTAGACACAGCAGACCCAAGGACAAGGGAGGGAAAGTAAAATCTGCAGGATAGGATGCCATAAAAATTCTAGATGATGCAGAGTGAAAGAGGTGAGAGCAAGAGGTGCCTGAGTGAATGAAGTTGAGATAGAGATGGATATGTGCCTGAATCAACTTGCAAGAGAGAACAGAGAAGAACCTGAGGGGTAAGAAAATCACAGAGAGTATGAAAGAGAGCATATGGAAGACAGTGAGACAGAAAATGATGCAATAAAGAAAGAGTGAATGGGATTCTGTTTAAAACTGAAATGGAAATGCAATAAAATCAAGGTAATAACCTAATCATTTCATTTTGTTTGATGGTTTGTTTATGCAACCTGAAATTCATTTTGACATTCCATGATCAGTACATGTACCAAGGTTGCCCAAATGGCAATATCAAATTTTGACAAGTGTCGAACCCTGCTAGTATTAAAGTCGAACCCTGCTAGTAATATAATGGTAAAAAATCAGGTTTGTGCCAAGCAAATGCAAATTGGATGATCTGAACCATCTTTAACCAGAAATGTGGTTATTTTTTTAATTAAAACATTTTGTATTGGTCTATATATGTTTGCACATTTCTCTACTTGCATTTACAATGCATGGCACTGTTTATCCTGATGCTAAATGTGAATGTCTGTTCTCAAACTATTCCCAACATGCCACTTATGTGATAATTACTTGTTACTAAATCATACTCATTATAACAATTGCACCAATTTTTCTTATGTATCATTTGAGAAATTGGTGCATGTATCATGCAATTCTAAGATATAAACAACATTTAATATGAAATACCTACTAATTGCATATTAAAACAAGCTTTAATACTGTCAATTGCACTCTAGCTACAGGATTAAATAAAAAGGTGTATGCTTTCACTTCCTACTATATATCTGGAAGGCTTTTCTACTTCACGGTTTCATAAACATAATCCTATGTATGCAATACACAATGCTGATCATGAATGGCACAGTTCGCATAATTAAACATACCCATGACGGGAGATCTTCCACACGGGCTAAAATAGCGCTCTGTTCATCCCTTGCAATGTCTTGTCGAATTTCTATCTGCAATTTTTTGCGCTGTCCTTGACGTTCTTTCCATACATACAAAATCAATCCAATTAGAAGCCAACTTGGACTAAAGTTGAAGTAACCGGACAACCAAACTCCAACTGCAACTCCTGCAAGCTTAAAGTACTTTAAAACTACATTTACAAGCTGAGTTTCCTCGATTCGCGCTTTCCTTGGAGATTTTGGTGCTACGTCAGACATTGTAGTACTTGAGACTTATTTACTGCTTGTACGATCACTGATCTGTAATGAACCTGTACATCAACATTTTTCTTGCAGACAGCCCACCTGAACAGACGAGTCTATTGGCGTTCGAGGGGGTTTGAAATACGAACTGCATGAAACATTCTCTTCGGATAAAATTGGATTCCTTGCAATTCTCTTGTTTTAGCGAATTTTTGTATACATCCAAGATCTTTTAAGTATTTCCATCTAATAAATGATGAATATTTTACAGAAATAAATGAAACCCTATAGTTTGACATGTAAAGAAGAATATTACGATTTACTTCTTTGATCGGGATCGAGATGTACATATTTTTTACAAAATGGAAGAAAAAACAAGCGTGGAGGAGCAATCTCTGAATGAAACTGTTCATTATGTTGAAGAAAAATCTATAAAGCGACGAAAACCACCAGAACCCGGTGTAATCTACTTAAGTAAGATACCAGCATTGATGAATGTAAAAACAGTGAAAGATATTTTCAGTCAATATGGCGAAATAGGAAAGATTTTCCTTCAACCAAATGGTGAGCACTAGATTATATCTACCATCTTTACAGGTTTCCATAATGCACGTGTTTCTTGCATGATAACTTTAATGAATTAAGATTAGGAGTAAAACTTGAGGAAAGGCGTGTCATATATGCACAGTTGACTTTCGTAACTCAGTTCAAGGAACCTTGATAAAACTGAAATCTGGTAATTAAATGTCCGACAATAATGGTTCAGATTTTGTTGTAACCGGATTGTATATTAACAACATCCTTGTATTGTTTTGACACGTTTTCCTTCATGTTTTTAGGTAATTGACACGGTTACTACACAGCTTTATCTTGCATAATAAAAAGATTTTTTTTTTAAGTTTATGTATTATATATTTGTTTGTTTGTTTTAATGTTAAATAGATACATATGTTCATATTTACAAGATAAATTTTTTCATGAATAACAAAGATTGACAGTCACTAACTACACAGAGCACAATTTCCAGTGGTTTTACACAAAGCACGTATCTTTTATAAATAAATATGTTTCATGGGCATGTTTCTGAATTATTTTCTCAAAATTGCTGCTTCCTTGTCAAGTCCAAAAAAATCTTAAATTGTATTTATAGTCAGATTATATAACAAAAGACAGGGTGAAAATTGACCATACCCATACCCACCCCAAAAAGAAGCCCAGGTAATGTGTTACTTATATTTTATAAACATGAAAAGTTTGAGACAAGATTGATTGGAGTTTTATGCCTTGTTGGCAATATTTCAGCCATTTTACGGTGATGAGACAAGACATTTTTGGACACTTTTATCGTGCAATTAGTGACTTGGAAAGATGGAGAATAGAAATAAGGAAAAGAGAGGCAGTCTAGAGCATATAGTTTAGAACAAGTTGCCAAAGATTAAGCAAGTCAAAGTGAAGGCAGTTGACGGCAACAGAAATATAATAAATATAGTATATAAATCTTCCAAACCACATTTATGTATGTGTTTGTAATTACAATGGTTGATGTGCATACTGGGTATTTTATAGTGATCTGAAATTCTAAATCTAGCACCAAATACAGGACTTCAATTGTACATGATTTAACATGAAAACACAGGGAGAGAGCTAAAATAACCTGTCTATGCTCCAAGTATTTTTTAAATGAAAATTGTTTAAATTAACTGTAACAGATCAAAGCATTGAACATTACTTAATGTGCATGGAGGCTCTGCAATCACTCAAATGGAAGCTCTGTCAACATAGTATCTTAAAAAACAAAATTTGCAACATGATGAAACTGAATTGAGGAAGCAGGGAGGGGGCTATGTATGTTGTGTTGATGACTTATTGTGATGCATCAGTAATTGTATTCTTTACACTCTAATATTAAGGATGTACTCTACAGAATGGCAGATTTCTTTTTCAACCATTATCGAAAATATGAGTAATATTTGTCTATTCATTTCAAATATCATTGCCTAGCTGAGTAGCTCAGTAGGTTAGCATGTTGACTGCTAAACTGTGTGTATGTCTCTATCTATTTATCTCTGTGTCTGTGAATCAGAATAAAAGAAGTATTTATTCATAGTTCGAATTTCCTCCATTGTTTACATATAGGTTATAGTGCAATATCCTTGACCCAGGTGCCTATGGATGTAGAATTCCTCCTTAAATTATTTTGTTGGATAGTTCATATAGCTTGTATGATAAATTATGAATTCATAAACTATGTTCTGTGAACAAAAAGGGAGGAGCTCCCTGTTCCACTGAAGTTCATCTAATCAGACCTTTCAAAATCATCATCATCGCTTTTCCTTTGGAAAATCAGGGACGGCTTATCATGACATAACAATCAGTGACACATTACACTGGCTTTTAACTTCAAGACTTTGCACATTAATTTCGTTGTTTTTGGCTGGGCCTAAAACAAGGGGCATATCGTGGAACTTTAAAAATTTTAGTCATTTATTTTTGATGGTCCATACTTTTATTTGATACCCAATTGTGATATGCGTTTACCTTGAATTAGGAGGTTTTCATGATGAACAAATTAACACAAAAACTGAAATATTTCCATCCTTGTGTTCATATCCGTACATTGTATATTGCCAAAGTGTGGGAAACAGTGTGCATGCAACATCACAATATAACTTGTATCAACATTGCTTTAGTTAGTCTGCATTTTAGGCTTTCTAAGATTTTGAACATGAATCAAATTAACTGTAGTAATCATTGATTAAATGTTTGCTGTTGACGAGTGTAGGTATAATAATGTTTATTCCTCATTTATATGATGTTTTCCTCAGAAATTTGTATGATAGAAATTGCAAGAACAGACTTGTTTAGTATGTGAGCTATGGATAATTGCTGTTGTGCATTTTACATTGTTGGATATGTAAGCAATAAAGAAAATATCTGATATATGATATGAAAATGTTTTTATTGCTTCAACAATCAAGAATTACAGTTTGAATTGCAGAAAAATGAGCAAAGCGAAATTCTCGAGTATGCGCAAAAAGGGGTTAGTCCCGTCTAGGATGGTACTAACCCTTTTGTTCAGGGAGGCTTGTGCAGGGTAGTAGTCCAATCCAGGACGAGACTAACCCTCTTCTGTGCATGTGTCGGTACTTGACAACACAATAACAAAGAAATGAACTAACCCCATACCCAATATTAACTAACAGACAATGAAACACAGCTTTGGAACAATAAAAGAAAACAAATTGAAAACATATATCAATTAATGAAATTACATTCAAACTGCTTAGTGAAACAGTTGACAACCACACAATTGTGTCCATCCTTTATTGTTTGCACACACTGCCTTGCATTCAATGCCATTTTATTATTTTTTTTCTTGTACAAGCATCAGAGGGTCAACAAAAATGGAATTCTCATGTTACTTTGTAATATTTGTCAACTTCAGTAGTCAACATCTGATCGTTGGTTATCTCTGATATATGGACTTTATTTCTAGTTCACCACAACAATGCAAGAGATAAGACCTTGACAGAGTTATTGCTAGACAGTAGGGTTCTAATTATCATATTAAATTAAATTATTTTCTACTTCGCTATGCTCATCCACAAATAAAACATTTCTTTACTAATCCATAATTAAAATAACAAGACAATTAATTAATCTTGTTTATTAGATATGAGTCATGTACTCAGCTCTGTTACAATATACAATAACATAAAAATATCTTCCCGTTATTTATAATATACAATGCCAAACATTTTACAAATTCTTCTACTTCTGAAAATTACAAACTTGATGACTGGGTATCAAATACAAACTACAAGAGAAAAACATAGATATTAAACAACTTGCAAAGACTGAAGTAAAAGCTTGCTATTCATATCTCTAGCTATTGTATTTTAGCTGAGTACTAACTCGAATAACCAGAAACACCCAAGCGGGCATTTAAATACCTTGGCCGAATCGCACAAATACTTCACAAATATAACTACACATGAATATTAATTATGAAAACGAAAAGAAATTTAACTTTAATCACCAAAAATTGCATCTGATGCAGCTGGTGAAAAAGAAAAACCAAGATGATGATGTCATATACCTTGTGAATAGTTTGTTTCCAGGAAGACATTCTTTTATTATTTAACATTTACATTGATTGATTGATTGATTATGTATTGTTTACCATCCCGCTCGAGAATTTTACACTCGTATGGAGACGTCACCATTGCCGGTGAAGGGCTGCAAAAATATAAGCTTGTGCTTAGCACTTATGGTCTTTGAGCAGGGAGGGATCTTTATTGTGCCACACCTGCTGTGACACGGGGCCTCAGTTTTTGCGGTCTCATCCTAAAGACCACCCCATATAACCGCCTCTTACGACAAGCAAGGGGTACTGAGGATCTATTCTAACTAACCGGATCCCCACAGGGTTACATTCATTGAATGTTTATTCTTATATTTCTTTAGATATTGACATTGCTTTCATCATAGACAATGAATACATGTTTTTTGCAAACTAGTTTGATCTGGTTTTTTAGTACCACCTGTCAGAGTAATCATGGTCAAATATGGAACATTGTCAAGGTTAAAGAGTGTATTTGTAACTGGGTATCCAGTATGGAAGAAAAGAGTCTGGTTTTGGTATTCGGATAGTTTTAATTGTAAACCATCCATGCAAGTATATTGTACAAGAAGGCCCAGTTGAATAAAATTGTCAAATTAGTAACAAGATAATACCGAAATGTATGAATGTAGTAAAATTTGAGCAAAATTATAGTTTACATCTAACTTGCTGACTTTATAACTATCTCACTGAAATTAGTAAGCCAATTCATTCTTTATCATGGAAATAATCATTACAGTTAATCTGTGATAAAATAATGTGATCTGTTTCATAACCAATATGATTAACACCTTGAAATGTAACTAAGAAAACAGAGATGAAATGAAATTAAAACACACATAATAAAATTGCACATCCACAACATTTAACATGCAGAGCACACACATGAGACACAGAAAACAAACATATAAATACACACAGTCTTACCTCACATGAGGTGTAAATTGTACATTACTTGATTGAATTACAATTCGATCAATATATCCTGTACGAAAAATATAGGATTTGATAATTCACTTTACCATTATTACTCTTTCGCAATATTTAAATAAATTATACATACTTTAAAATATAAATATATTCTACAGTTATCTGTGTGAATTAATTAACTTAGTTCTTAAACTACTGAAGGATAAAAATTTGTGATATAAACAACAAAATGTGATGGAGGTAGCTAAGCAATCACTGCAGAAAAATTGGAATAACCTCCTAATGCAGGTTATAATTTTTTTCTGCATTGCTAGCTACTGTTATCACCCAATAAAACAACAAGGAAAGAGTGTTATTGTTTAATATCATGTCAGGTTCCTGTGGTTGTCATAGGGTTTTCATCAGCATTCACCATTAATTGAAAATAATGATTTTGAATTGTGTGTTTCCATGAGTCCCAATATGATGATGGTAGAATGAACAAAGTTAGATGCATATTTTGAAGGTCCAAAAATTATCACTACAGGGAATTGAATTCCATCATAGGCATTTTCAGGGGTCCAAATGAAACAAAGGTGTGGGGTCATTATCAAAATTTGTTGAAAATGGAGCATTCTGGGTCCATCTTGAGAACAAGTTTTATATCAGAGTTGTCTCTCTTATGCAACAATGTAAAGCAAATACCCCCCCCCCCCCCCCCCCCCAAATAATACTAATAAAATATATATATATATATATATATATATATATATATAAATAATAAATAAATAAATAAATTAATGGTGATGAAATTTCTCAATTTTATTTATGTGACTACATTATCTTTGTATACAGTATTTATTTCTAAAATTTACCATTATCTGTTGAAAAAATGATCAATGGTGTTTTGAGCTTTCATCAGGAGGAAGTCTTTCATACTAAAATTTATGGATCTTAAAGAATATTTTGAAGTAAGGGAAAGGGCAATGTGCCATTTAACCTGTAAAAATCTTATTAGCAGTTGCTTTGGTATTTGAACCCAACTCAATTTGCAGATTATGTAATACATTTTCATCCAGTATATTTACATCACATGGGATCATGAATTTCTCCATATCTGTTGGCTGATTTTTTATTTTGTGTATCATTTATATAAAATTCAGCAACTGTATTAACAATTTACTGGTATTTATTTTGTTGTTTTAACCTATGTATTTTATAGCCTTTGTCTTTGATATCTTTATGAATTATAATGGCAGACATTTCCCCATGAATGCATTGCAGTTGTGAACAATGTCACGGATCTTGATACATATAGTATGTCCATTTTAATGTCATGGAATTCTGACAAAAATGAAAATAGACTAAATACATGCATAAAAAATAAATTTCATTTTTGAAAATGCATGAGGGTGTGAACTTTGGTGATGTCTGCTCAGTATATTAATGCATGAAGCACATTAGCTTGAAATGTAGTTCTTTAAATATTCTATTTTGGTCATTTTTTTTTTCCCTTGTGTGAGGGTAATGGTTTTATAAAATGAGAGCTAATCCAGCAACACAAAATATAAAAACAATGACATTGAAAATGCTAGATAGTGGATGAAGCAAATATTATGCAAGTTCAACTTAGACAGTTACAAGTTACAAACAAAATGGGTACTTTTGTGTCATAATATCCATTTTCAATGCAGAAAAAGCTCCAAACACAAAAAAAGGACGCCTGTTTACCGAAGGTTGGGTGGAGTTTCTGAATAAGAAAATAGCCAAAGAAGTGGCAGGAAGTCTAAACAACACCCTGATTGGAGGAAAAAAGAAAAGCCGCTGGCATGATGAAATATGGAATATCAAATATCTGCACAGGTATTCTGTATCAAATTGTGTTTTTAGCTCACCTGAACTGAATATTCAACTGAGTTTTTCTGATCAAAACTTTCCATTGTCTGTCGTCTGTGTTGTTGTTGGCATTGGCATAAACGTTGCACATTTTCATCTTCTTCTCCAGAACCATTAGGCCAATTTCAATCAAACTTTGCTAAAAATATCCAAAGGTGAAAGGAAAAGTTTGTTCAAAATAGTGAAAAAACACTGACAAATTTCGAAAATCTTCTCCAGAACCACAGGGCCAATTTCAGTCAAATTTGGTACAAATCATCTGTGGGTGACAGGGGTTCAGATTTGTTCTCATGAAGACCAACAAAAATGCAGTTATAGGGTGAGTTCATTTAAAAATCTTCTTCTTAAGAACAACTGGACTAGGAAAGCTCAAATTTGCATTGAAGCTTCCTGACTTAGTGCACACTCAATTTTTTTTTTTTAAATCATGGCCCTCAGGGGTAGGGTTGGGCCACATTAGGGGATCAAAGTTTTATGTGCAAAAATATAGGAAAAAATCTTTAAAACCCTTCTTTTCAAGAACAATTAAGCCAGAAAAGTTTAAATATTTACATGGCAGCTTTCTGACATAGTGCAGATTCAAGTTTGTTACAATCATGGCCCCTGGGGGTAAGGTGGAGTCACAATAGGAAGATTAAAATTTTACATGTGAATATTTAGGGGAAATCTTTAATATGTGTCAAGGTAACTCAAGTGAGCAATGAGGCCCATGGGCCTCTTGTATTAATTTATTTATCATCATGTATATGATCTATATATTCTTTTCATTTTTTTGTCACCCTGTGGGGATCCGGGTTGTTAGAATAGATCCTCAGCACCCCTAGCTTGTCGTAAGAGGCGACTAAATGGGGCGGTCTTTCAGATAAGACCTCAAAAACCAAGGCCCCGTGTCACAGCAGGTGTGGCACATTAAAGATCCCTCCATGCTCAGAGGCCATAAGCGCCGAGCATAGGCCTAAATTTTGCAGCCCTTCACCAGCAATGGTGACGTCTCCATGAGTGAAAGATTCTCGAAAGGGACGTTAAATAATATATAATCAATCAATCAATCTACAGTACTGTCTCAGCATTGTACAATATTTTTGAATTTTTATATTTAGGTTTAAGTGGGCCCATTTAAATGAGAGACTGGCTTATGAAAAAGCCGTACACAAACAGAGATTAAGGACGGAGATTGCTCAAGTGAAACGAGTTGCCAACTTTCACATTCAAAATGCAGAGACAAGACAGAAACGAAAAGCCATGGAGGAGAGGAAGCGTAAACAAGGGAAAAGTGTGGATTGTGATAATGAAAAGGATGATTATGAAATAACTCAAAGGGAAACTGAAGAGGAAACGATGGCAAAAAAACGGAAATTGGACACTGTTGAAGAGATTAGCAAAGGAGGAAAGCGGAAAAAGGAAGTAATGAACAAGAAATCATTTTTTGCCAGGACTTCTCTGATACAAAATATGTTTTCAGGAGGATTAGATGAAGGTGATTAAAACATTTCAAGGAAGTTTGTAGATCAGGAATAGAAACTTGTAGTAATTAACAACTTAAATAGAGGTACGGGAAATACCAGTTTAGTGTGTGAAAACTGAGATTTACAGTACATGTTATGCTATTAAATTGATTGACTTTTTGCAACCATGAACTTAAGTTTCAATAACTAATTGAAAAAAAAAATTAAGTTTAGAGAAGCACAGATTTTATTGTGATATGGCAGTTTTCTGTTTGGTACATTGCAATTTTAGACAGTCAACATAAAACTTCATACTCTGACATTTGTAGTGTAACAAACCAGTGTGTGATGTCTTTATATGTAAAATAACAGATGCACAGTGAGAGTGAGGTATCTGTTTTACATATGCACATAGTATTATTCTGCACATGTAATACAATTTTGTGCATGCATGCAGTATAGTTATGTACATGCAGTATAATTTGGTATGTACATGCAGTATAATTTGGTATGTAATGCAGTATAATTTTGTATACATGCAGTATAATTTGGTATGTAATGCAGTATAATTTGGTATGTAATGCAGTATAATTTTATGTACATGCAGTATAATTTGGTATGTAATGCAGTATAATTTTGTGTACATGCAGTATAATTTGGTATGTAATGCAGTATAATTTTATGTACATGCAGTATAATTTGGTATGTAATGCAGTATAATTTTGTGTACATGCAGTATAATTTGGTATGTAATGCAGTATAATTTTGTGTACATGCAGTATAATTTGGTATGTAATGCAGTATAATTTTGTGTACATGCAGTATAATTTGGTATGTAATGCAGTATAATTTTGTATACATGCAGTATAATGTTTGTTAATAATAAATGTTTTTTATTATGTTATTGGTCAAGTTCCAGATAAGCACATGCCATTCATACATGTACTGGTGAGTAATGTCTGATGTGACTTGACAACATCTGACAGTTTTCTGGTTTGGAGAGGTCATCTGCTGCTTCAAATTCTGCCATGCATTTTGTGTGTGTAAATTCAAGTTTGTTCAAATTGTGAATCATGATCCCTCGAACAAGAGTAGGGTGGAGCCACAATGGGGGATCAAAGCAGGGCTGTCATTAACCATACTGATTTGCAAATCTTAAAATGAAGCTAAGAGGGGTAAGGTATACTGGAATCACCTTGTCTGTCTGTCTAGAGTATATCTTTAAAGGGACATGGACATGATTTGAGTTGAACATTTTCAAATTTTATTTTTCCATTTTTAATGTTTATACATGATATATCTAATGATCATCAAAAATTTGAATGTCAGTTTTCGAATCCTTTGTTATGTAAACAAGGCTCATGCCTTGGGGTTTTGTTTTTTTGTTTTTGTTTACATATAGATTGCTTAATAGAAAATATCATGTTTAAAACAAAATGAGATGTGACATACACTAGAAACTGTTTAATTGTGTGCAGAATTAACTTGTAAAATGAAAAGAAAATAAGGTATAATGTAATCATCAGTTAATTTGTTTGTGGAAATGATTTTGTCAAAGACATTTTCAAGAGACTACAACATGTCAAAAGAATGTATTTATTCATCAATGAGCATAAATTCACTATTTCCCACCATCCAATGTGCTCTGCTAGAGGTATTTGGTCCCTTTTGGACAGTTCTAATTTAAACAAATTTTTCTGATTGAAAATTGAACTGTACTAGTCTTATGATGCCAATTGCTAAAATTTGCCTCTTATCATTTCCAATTTTTTTTTTAATATACAGATTCAAGGTCATGTGTACTTTGGAAAAAATGCTACTTTCGGTTTGCACATGTATATCCTTGACCACATACCACACCAGAGAAATTTGATAGAGACGAAAAGTGTAGGATATGTACAATTATAATATTTTGAAAACTAAAATTTACTTTACTTAGTCAAAATATACAGTTTTAATTAGAAAGTAATCTAGAAAAAAAATAAAATAAAACCCTGCTGAACTCGAACTGTGATCTACATTTATTTGACTGAGCTGCTCAGCTATGCAGTTAGAAGGAATAGACAAATACTGCTGATTATGACAATGTAGTATACCTCCTTAATCGGATTATACAATGATTTCTGTGATGGCCACAATTTATATATATATATATATCTCAAAGGGCAGTGTTTTGAAACTGTTAAAAGTAAAATTTTGTCATTTTCACTAAGTTTTTAACATAATCTACTTTGCATATCAATATTGATCAGTCACGAAAGGAAGGAATACCTTAATAGTCTTCAAATTGCGTGTTGCAATTAAATTTAGATCATTACACACAGTGAAAAAGAGAGAGTATAACGTGTACAAAGTGTGGGGACAAATTTTAACCATTTCATGGAAGTTGCGAGGACAACTGCACTATGAGGTCAAAAATCCTGTCTTCAAAATTACATCCTCATAATATTGATCTACAGCTAATATTGATCTACAGCATGTAAATGATATAGATACAAAATATTAAATTAGTGAGGACAAGTGGTGTGGGGACATGTCCTTACTAATATTCTCTCTCAAAACCGTTTTTTCACAATTTGAAAGAGTATTAGATAACCTTTTACAGGTGTCGCTATAGCTATACCTAACACAGTACTTTTTGCATTTACAATATAACATATGAGTGTATTCTCTTCTAGACAGGGCGTCCTCATTTTACAGGTTTGGTCGGCTAAAAAGGAAAAGAGAGAGTAGAATTCATGACATTTCGAATTTTAAGAGTACGGTGGTGGATCTAGAACACCACAAAAGAAGAAAGTTGCATGTAGATATTTTAAAAAATCTGTAGTTAATCAATGTAGGTTGAAAACTTCCTTGGTTGGTTGTCGCATGCACGTACAAGGTTAAGTCCGCATTAAAAAAATTGAATTTAATGAAATGAAAAGCTGCGAAACAAATCAACATGTTGGACTTGGAATCAAAAGTGCTTGCTCAGCAAACTAGTCTGATTGCTGGACAGTCGTTTTGATTATGTACGCAAGCTTTATTATTAAGAAGAGACGCTAATCAAATTTTCTCTGAAATGAAATTAAAATAAATTTAATCAAGTTTATGCATGACAAACAAGTTTCTGCATCGGAATATGTGTCACGGTAAGTAATTCTGGGGTCTTTTTCTCCAGCATTTCGATGTTGCAACCTGATAATTTGATTTTTAATAATAATTATTAAATATTTTCATGAATAATGGACCAAATATTCCATCACGCGATAAAGTTCACAATTTGTTGCTTTTGGAGATGCTGGGGATTTGCGTTTTGTGTTTGATAAGCAGTTTTACACAGTGGGCCATTAAGAAGTTGCACACCTATTCTGATCCGTAAGCTTTATGATAAGGTTCAATGCTTTCTATAGAAACTGATTCTACTGTATTCTTCGCCCATATCATCCGCTTTTTAAATTCCGGAAGACGATATTGTGTAGGCCTAGGAAAATACCATGGTGCATCTCTTCGTTGAACGCTTCCAAATTTACTGTTTGAAATAAAATATACAAAGTTAATCCTGTTGTTGAATATGCGGGTCAAAATTATCCCTAGCACTGATTGGTCAAATCTATGACATGCGCCAATGTACTGGCGATTCGGATGACAATGAATGTAATTTTCAAAATCAAGCGGGCTCATGCATCCCGATTCTAAAGCACATGTTACCCATGGTCTCATCACAGCGGTCATTATAAATGGATTCCGTTTAACTAGGACCCAACCGGTTTCCATTTCCGGAAAAACAACAAACCGACATGGATCTTCTTGTAATCTCCGGAAAGTGTCGTGGTTTGTCCGGAATGCTAACGATCCGCCTCCCTTTCGGATTTGGATACCTCTTTGACTGGCCGCTTGAAATAAAGGGAATAAACTATGATTTGTAAGACGAATAGAGGAATCCATCCACATCACGAAGTCGAAATCTTGTAGAGCCATTTGAATTAGAATGGGTTTCCACGTGTATCTACGTACATCCAAGATATGAAAAGGGTAAATCTCGAAAGGAAATTTACGAATTTCGCATCTGCAATATTTGTGCAGTAGTTCAAGAGAAGAGTTCGAAAGACCCAGGTCATAAATAATGAAATGTAATTTATACAACTTGTTCAAAAGATGTTCGTGCACACTTTTTATCAGTCCTTCGGCCTCTCTAAAATGGTTTTCTGAAATCCCCGCCACGATAACAGGGAAAGCTGAGGAATTAGTATGATTGGTCAGCTCTGATATACCCACATCATCGAGTTGCAACATTTTAAGTGTTTGTGTTGATACATTTGCATTCATCATATACCTGAGAGCTACGTTTAGATTTTCACCAAAACTAGGCAAAAAATCTTCACAGTCGTTCGGCGCTTTACTGAACACCTCCGTACTGAAGTTTCTCCAATGAACAACGTCGTCCACTATTTGTTTGTAATTCTCTGCCCAGAGAGGGATCGGTTGCAGATAAGTCTGGCGGAACGGTGTTAAAATTTTACCTCTGAAACCGGTACATGCAAGTACGAATAATCCAACACAAATAATGAATAAAAATAACATTCTAGGCTTCTTCCACGTGTTTGTAGACATGATGATTTTAGCAATCGCAAAATGTGTTTATAAACGTTACTATTGAAATTTAAATGGTGCAGTGATTTTTTTTTGATTTTTTTTTTTTTTTTTTTTTTTTTTTGAAATTCATCAGCGCAGTACATAATGAATAATCTTCAAATGTTTAGATTACATCGCCTTTTAATTCCAGAACCGTAACAATGTAGTGCGCTTATCTAGTGTCTTTACAATGCTAAAGGGCAATCATCTGTGTCACTGTTATATACACACACATAAGTTCCATTCGTTTATAAAGTTATCTACCCTTCAAAATATGTAACCCCATTGCATGTGCCAGGGACGAAGGTTCGTTAGACTCGAGTTAACACGTGCCTAAACATATTATTTTTTTAATTTCTATATTATATATTTTACTTAAAATGTGCACACCATGAAATTCTATGTTTCTCTAGTGTTTGTCGTATTTTTTAAAATTGGAGGGGGGGGGGGTTACATGTATTTATTTCATTGGACTTTTCTTCACATACTTTATTATCACTTATGTCATTTAGACGATTATGGTAAAACGGACTAAAGGCCCTGCACGTTGGCACGACTTATACTACGATTTCTTACGAATTGTTCAAAGTTAAAAATCGTCATCATTCGCCAGGCCTGTCTTGAGATTTTTCTACAGACTTGTATTTTCGAATCAAGTACGATACGACTACTCGAAGTTCAATCATACATTACACGTATTACACTCGCCATCAGTCGAATGTTTTAGTGTCGTATTCATATCAAGTCGCACTACATTCCTATTTTTTCGAGGATTACCCGCAGTAACTCGTAGGACACTCGAGGTGACTTGTAGGACATTCGCAGTGTCACAGGTACTACGAAGTTCAGGGAGTGTCCCACGAATGTCGAAGATTAACTACGAATTTGTGCACGAGTGCAATGCGATGATATACGATTGCTAAAAAATCGTACAGTGACCACGATTGTTTTGAACATGCTTAAAACAATTGCCGCGTTTGCCGATTTGCTGCGATACAGGAAGATAGCCAACGACTATCTGTACGATAAACCCCGAATTACTGCGATTTTTGAATTCGTACGCTATCGTATTTCAAAATCGTGACAGTGTGACAGGGCCTTAAAGAACAACATTTCTGTGTAAGTTAATAAGTTTACACACATTAATATATTGCGTTTATGATCGATAAAATTTCAAAGATAATTTCTATAGACTCCAGAGACAGTGTCATGAGTAGGCCTGATAATAAATCCCTATCCAGTCTTGGTATCTGGAAAGATGGAATCTCAATAAAAAAAAGTAGGTTCCTTTAACTTCAGAATTTCTCCAATGTCACCGTTTTGATTTTCCATCAAGGTTAGTACATTTAGGTGTGACCATTAGAACAGATTGTTTTTAAAATTGTTGTCAAAAAGTATTGATTAAGAATGAATATAAAGTAGGAAAATGAAAATCTATCATTTGAACTATTTTTCTTTATCTACTTAATTATTATCATTAATTTTTATTTATCAAACATTCAATATTAAATAATACTTAATAAATAAATCAAATATTTGGAGGACGTAAACACCACTTTAGAAACCCCCCAGGCCTCGTTTGATTTCAAGGTGTAACGGAATGCTTATAAAGGAGGAGGGGTGTTAGTGGACGTGCATTCCAAAATATAGATGTATGTTACATTTGATATTTACGAATACCTGTCATTTAATTTCCTACCATACTTTGATACTTTTATAACAATTCTTGTGATGAAATATCGCCTCAACTGGTCTACGTTTTAGTAAAAAAATTAGCTTAGATTTGTGAAACCCATTAAAATAATTCCCAAACGAAACAATATGAAAACGATAAAAAATGCACGTTGGTTTTACCTACTATAATGAATTATGTGCTCATTTCAGAGTAAACCAAACCTTATTTTTCAAAGATTCCTCTACACCCCACCCCAACCCCCGCAGTAAGGGTGTACCCCCCCCCCCCCTCGACCACCTACCCCCTTTCGGCACTTCTAGCCTCCATGAACCCTAAATTGCCTACACATCAAAGCATTGCTAGCTACGCCCCTGCGTGTTCAATTTTATTTAGAGTGGAAATGTGTATTTGCTAGACCATGTGTGTGTTACTAACTTAAGAAGTATATTGTTCATTATTATTTGCTTATTTTAATGTTTGCTGCTGATTTAATGAGGACTATATTAAGTAGTTGTATTTTTGTTTTTGACTTAATGGGGTATAATATTATGAATTAATTCATTGGTATTTGTGAGTAATTATTGCTGATTTGATGAAGTATATAATTCACAACGAAGTAAATAGAAGGATTATATGCTTAGTCAAATGGAAAGTTCCAAAACACAACTAAGGCTATAGTATTTCAATAGTGGTTCCTTTTTCTTCGTCGTGATGTGTATAGTTAGTAGAAAGGTATTTCTTGTTTGGTTCCATGACCTGTTTAGAACACGTTTTTACTATGTAGGTCTATTTCAAGATTCATCATATTTTACTGTGTAGCTAGGTATGTATTTGTGTGGTTCCAATGTCTGTTTAAGAGTGGTGTTTATTTTGTGGAGGAGGACTGGTGTCATGGTCTGTGTAGGACGCGTGCCCTGACTTCGTGGTTAGTTATTTTTCTGTATGGTTCCATGGTCTGAATAAGGAGCGGTGCCTATATTCTGTGGTTAGGTATTTCCTTGTGTTGTTCCATGGTCTATATAAAGAGTGACATCTATATTGTGTAGTTAGTTTTGTAATATAAAACATAAACAGTACAAATTTTGATGCACCAGATGCGCATTTCGACAAATGTCTCTTCGGTGATGCTCAGATCAAATATTGTGTGATTATTTCTTTGTATGGTTCCATGATCTATTTTAGTAGTGGTGCCTATATTGTGTAGGTATTTCTTTGTATGGTCTATTTTAGCAGTGGTGCCTATATTGTGTAGGTATTTCTTTGTATGGTTCCATGATCTATTTTAGTAATGGTCCCTGAATGGTTCCATGATCTATTTCAGTAGTGGTGTCTATATTGTGTAGTTATTTCTTTGTATGGTTCCATGATCTATTTTAGCAGTGGTGCCTATATTGTGTAGTTATTTCTTTGTATGGTTCCATGATTTTTTTTTTTCTCTTTTATTAATCTGTAAATACCCATTTACATATTCTAACTATCTCGGGTCAAGATAGTATAACAATTGTAATAAGTAACAGAGTATTAACAATATCTTATCATAGTGTAAATGTATTATAATGTAAATGTATTTGAAAATTTTAGACTGTCTAGTGTTATATTAGCTTATATAAGAAAGGTCAAACGAAAAAAAAAAAAGATTATAAATACCTGGGGCCCGTTTCACAAAGCTTAGGACTAAGTTTTATCTTAGGAAAGAACATTTTCCTAAGTTCATTACTTATCCGTTTCACTAATCTATTCATATCTTAGGAAATTCCTAAGTTATATCTTAACTTTAGGAAAGGTAAATCGATGTCTTAAGAACAAACTAAATATGGCGGCTGCTTAATTACAAACCTAGAAACCTCTTGCGAAGAGAAAGAATATTTCGAGACAGAAATGACCCAATGAATTACATGGATGATCATGAGATTATTTCAAAGTTTAGACTTCCTCGCCATTTGATTCAGGGCATCTGTAAGGAGATCGAAAAAAACGATATCAGAAGACCAACAAGAAGATCACACTCACTACCACCATCCCTCCAGGTCATGGCTGCTACGGGGAATTTTCAGATGGTTACTGCTGACTTACATGGTATAAGTAAAGCTAGCATATCGAGAATTGTAAGGGACGTGTCTGAATCTATAGTGAGAAGTAGTTCCAGATATATAAGAATGCCTACTGATGAGACTGCACTTACAAATACTTATGTCAGATTTTTCAAAAATATGTGCATTTCCACGTCTATCTTACGTTTTTTTGGCTTTTGATAAATGAATAGGAATTATAAATACATATAGATACGTAGAAGCGAGTATATGTACTGTTAAATGGCGTTAAACATATGCAAGTTGTTTATTTGAATATTTCAAACAGTTTTTCCTTGAGGATATACAAAATAAATAAATAAATAAAAAATTAACTTAGGTAAAAAACAACAAGCAATGTTTGCAAAACATCTATACCCCCATCGTGCAAAACTGAAAAGTTCCATACACTTGCATTATGTAATTAATAGTAATGAACAGATAACATTTTCACCACCTATTAACCTTTTAAACCTGAAAATCAATAGAGATCATCTACTCCATAGGATGTATAACTGTACCAATTTTAATGTCTCTCAAGCAAAGGGTTCTCAAGATATTGAGCGGTCAGTATATTCCTATGTCCAGGTTGACCCTTTACTTTTGATCTCAAAATGAAAAGGGTACAAATTAAAGAGATAGAGGGAACACGGACCCCTGGATACACCAGAGGTATTCTTCAGGGTGTATCAGTGTACCAAGTTTGATGTCCGTCAAGCAAAGTGTTTTCAAGATAGAAGATAAAAAAAACCATTCTATAATATACCACTTGTTGAAGTAGAACTCTGCCTGTTTGAAGTTGTAGCTGTAGCTATAGTATCTCTTGTGTCCAGTGACTGGTCAGTAGCTGGGACTTCTGTGATGAGGAATCCCCCTTTCTCCGCCATACCATTAGACACATCTGGAAATGAATTTCAAAGAAAGATTGTCATTCAAATCTATGTATTAATCCTTTACATAAGTCTACTGGATAAAATATACATGTGTCTAATTAATAGTTTTCTAAAATGTGCTTTTAATTATATTTAGTATATTTCGTATATAAATTGCGACAATTTATTATGTAAAAGGTTTGAATCATCGGATTGAAAATTTAGTAGAAGCCATTACTAATCATTATTAACTGTGAGAGTGTCAATGCCCCCGTCAACTCCAGATATCGCAGTTTCTCCTACAATTGACTGTATCTTATCCTCCAGAAGGGTTACAGTGCAATCCGCTGGCAAGTGACCGCCACTAGTTTTTAATGTAGAATTTTTTTTTTTTTTACATGCTCTCGCTTTAATGTTGAAATATTTTTCTTGCTCTCGCTATAATTTAGAAATTTTCTTCTTTGTTTCACTGCAAAGAACACTCAATTTCTTTTTTAGTTCATCTGCTGTACGTACATACGATGTATTCACGGCATTCACTTTGTCACATATTGCCTCCCATTCCCCCTTTTTTGTCTGGTTGGTGATAGTTGTATTCTGTCGGGAGAAAATCACATCCTTCCGTTTCTCCACTTCTTCAGTTAAAACAGTTATTTCTGCGGTTGTAAAATTCGGATTCCTCTTCGGTCGAGACCTTATGATACTTAAGCACGGACTATTTACACGGACTAGGCAAAGAAATGCACTCATTCATGACGAAATGATTTCTAATGCTGACCGGAGTGTTCGAATAAGAATTATCCAAAATTTTGGCTTCACAGCATATTCATATTGAATGAATTGTCATCAATAGTCAGTAAATGTTCTTTGTAAAACTTCACCCCCACCGTTCCCCTACCCACCAATTTACACGCGTTGAAGAGTTAGAAGATTGTATCATTTCACGTGAATGTGCGATTCTGCAACGCACATTTCTAAATACATTTGTATACATGTTGTAACAATATATCTATTTGATAAAAATAAATCTAATAATACAAATAAAGATTGAAGTTTGACAGTTAACTTTTGCATACGAAATATTTTTTACCTTGTAGGGTTGGAGTTGGATCGCATTGCCTTGTAAAGATTGTACCTAAATGTGTTAAAGATGTATCATAGGAAAACAATAAGATAAGAAAGTTTTGTGAAACAGCTAAGACTAATCTTAGGAACATCCTATGTTATAACTTAGGCACATCCTAAGTTGTATCTTATGACATATCTTAGGAAATCTTCGTGAAACGGGCCCTTGGTATATAAAATATCACAATGGATGCTATGTATAATTTTGTTCTGTTCAAAAGCATATTTTATGTAATCATGATATCAATAAATACAGTAGGCACAATGAATCTACAGGATATTTATGCATATAAACACACATGCATATCACACACACACACACACACACACACACACACACATAAATATATATACATAATTATATATACATTCACAAACACATATAAATACATTCATACATTTGCAATCATATGATATACTTAAGATGGGAAAAACCCACATACACACCTGGGGTAACACACACGCACTACAGTCCATAAACACCCCTAGTATGGCCAACTGAGGGACAGCAATCCTCAGCGGGTGGGCCTTACACATCACGGTATATCTTTATAATACAGCACAATATAGTGCATACTATTGCACATATCATATGAGAGATGAAGACATGATAATTAATTAATTTCCTATATTCTTATATAAGTTGCTTCTGTTCTTGCCAATATTGGCTATTACTTTATTTTGGGTTATAAGTTCTTTTTTTTGGATGTTACGAAGGAGATCTTGCTCTAACATTGTCTCTTCCTGTATTCTACACTTCATTTTATATTTGTATATATAAAAACTTACAAAAGATATAAAGTTATTCAAAAAAGTTGTTTTTTCACAAATTTCATTATAATATCCAAGTACAATAGTTTTCCATGTAATATCAAGTTTCAAGTAAGAGCTAATTTCCCTCCAAATATGCTTAACAATTTTACATTCATATAAAAGATGTTTTATGTCTTCATTTGTCTTGCAAATAGCACATAATGGAGATACATCTTTGTTCCATTTACTCACATATAAATTATTGTTCAAAATACTATTAAGTAGTTTATAGTTAAATTCTGATATTCTTTTTTCATACATTTCTTTAATCTTCATGGTATATATATATATTTCCAACTAGACTGACTCACATTAAAGCATTTTCCCCATTTATTTTCATACAATGGTTTTTGAAATTTCATATTGATAAAAATTGAGTAGTAAAATTTACTTTTGACACATTTCGCTGATTTTACAACATTGTTCTGAAACAAAAAATGTACATCAGGTTTTATATGATTATATTTTGCATAGTTACAATCAAAGTTCTCTTTATAACTTTTAATCATTCTTTTGAGTATAATATATTCACAAAGAATGTTATTTTTCTTTTTTAATTTGTTAGTAAAGTACACTATATCATGCATTTCTCCATGTTCATCAAATATATCCTTAATATATAAAATTCCACTCTTTATCCAATTCTCGAAGCATAAGGTTTTTGATTTGTTTTGGAAGAGTTTGTTATTCCATATAAATTGACAAAAAAAGTAATCTCTCTTTAAAGTTTTTATATCTAGTTGCTTCTTAGATCTGTTAAAAGCTGAAAATACATCCCAATAGAAAGTGGGGAGGTTTAGCATTTTGAAAAAGCATGAGTCGTTATATTCAGACGTTTTTAAAACATTTGAGATATTATATTGCTTCAATAAATCATTAAGTGTTTTATGTGTTACGCTTTCTACATTTAGTATTCTACTTATCCATGATGCCTTGGCAGCATAAAATCTACTTTCAATATCAACTACACCGATTCCTCCATGTTCAATTTTGCCTATAAGTGTATTTCTTTTAATGCTGTCTCGTTTTTTCCCGATAAAGTTAAAAAATCAGTTTTGAAACTGCTTTGAAAAATTCATATTTAGGGTTTTCTAAAATAAGGGCATTATAAAGTATTTTAGAGATTGCTAGAATATTAATGATTGTGCATTTTCCAAACAATGTAAGTTTCCGCCTTTTCCAAACGCTTAGTATTTTTTCTAACTTTTCCAGTTTATTTGTCCAGTTTTTTTTCCGTAACATTCAATTTTATCATGCCCCAGGTAAATTCCAAGTGATTTTACACAAGTTCTTGCAATTTGCACGCCATGAAGGTATGAGTCAATTATATATTTGCCTGTTAATAAACATTCTGTTTTTTCTAAGTTTAAATTAGGTCCTGCAACATTACTAAAGTCTACAATCATCTCTAGTAATTTTTTCAAAGAGTTTGTATCTTTTAACATATACTCTGCAAAAAAAGAAACGCATAGCCCTTTTGAAATTTTAAAAATGCAAATTATGTATTTTACCAGGTAAACTGAAATGGTCAATTGAGTAATTGATTTTTTACAGGTAAGTATGAAACTTTAAAGGTCTGTTCATTTGATTTGGCTCTCTGCCAAATTAGCTCAGCGACTCTCTAAAATTGCACATCACCTCTATCGCCATGGAATTTGGCTTACGTTTTTCACGAGAACTTTGTGCTTAATTCAACCACTACATTAAAGCGTATAAAAGGTCGAAGTTTGAAGCTTGAATTCATCATAACGTTAAAATGCTGCCATGCCATGGTTGGACCCTGCTACTCGAAATATCGTCATTGGCCGTCTCCAGGCCGGAGTATCCCAAAGTGAGATTGCACGAAATGAAAGCGTAAATCAGAGCACAATTTCTCGGCTGTGGAACAGATTCCAGCAGACTGGCTCTACTAATGACCGACCGAGGAGTGGACGACCTCGCATTACGACTCCTGGACAAGATCGCTACATCCGGGTCTTTCATCTACGGAATCGAACCGTTGCTGCAACAGCTACTGCAGTCGGAATACCTGGATTGAGAAGAATCAGCTCGCAGACAGTCCGCAACCGACTTCGACAATATGGCATTAGACCCAGAAGACCGTATTTTGGAGCAGTTTTGACACCGTTACACAGACGAGAAAGAGTCCGATGGTGCAACAGATTGAGGGGCTGGACATTCCGCAACTGGCGTAGAATCTGGTTCAGCAATGAGTCCCGTTTTCTGCTACAGAAACATGATGGAAGAATCCGTGTATACCGGCGCAGGAATGAACGTTTCTCTTCCTCGTGTGTCCAAGAAGTGGATAGCTTCGGTGGAGGTAGCGTCATGATGTGGGCGGCGATCTCTAATGACCGTAAAACAGAACTGGTACATGTCCCGGGCAATTTAACGGCTCAAAGGTACAGAGACGAAATTCTCCAACCTCACCTTATGCGCGTAATTGACCGACAGAGGGATTTATTCCAACATGACAATGCTAGGCCTCACACAGCCCGCTTAACAATTGACTACCTTCAGCAGAACAACATTAATGTGCTACCATGGCCTTCCAAATCACCGGATTTGAATCCGATTGAACACTTATGGGACCAACTGGATAAACGTGTGCGCCTGCGCCAACCTCCGCCTCAGACCCTCGATCAGCTCCGTCAAATGTTACAACAGGAATGGCGAACAATTCCACGCAATAACGTAAGAACATTGATTGACTCTATGCCAAGGAGATGCAGAACTGTGTTGGCAACTCGAGGTGGTCATACACGGTACTAACTTAAACGTGACAGGAAGTGTTCTTAACTGTGATGATCTGACTTTTTTTTCACCAATATCTAAGGTTTGGACTGTAATTTTTTTCAATTGAAACAATTCTAGTGAATATCTACATTTTTTATTGTAAAATCATAATCCAAAATACATCTACTAAAATCTTAAAAAATCCATTATGCGTTTCTTTTTTTGCAGAGTATATTTGTACAATCGTCTGCATGTTGAACAATTTTTATGCTTTTATCATCATTTGAAATAGATTGTTTTTGGAATGTTAGTCCTTTGATATCATCGCTATTTTTTATTTGTATCGCTAATATCTCAATTACAAATACGAATAGTAATGCAGATACTGGACATACCTGTCTAATTCCTTTATGCATTTCACACGATTTTGAAATCCACACATTATTTTTGATTCTGAAAATAGATTTATTGTATAGTGTTTTTACCATTCCAACAAAATTATCTCCAAAGTTAAATTTTTCTAATGTTTTAAACATGAATTCATGGTCAACTGAATCAAAAGTTTTTTAAAAATCAAGGAATAATAGAATTCCATCTAGGTCATTGTTTATGTAATAATAAAAATATCCAAAATAATTCTTGCATTTTCACCTATATATCGACCTTTGATATAAGCACTTTGTTCACGTCCAATAACATTATTAGCTATTTTTTGTAGACGATGGGCTAATACATGAACAAATATCTTGTAATCAACATTAGTTAAGCTAATAGGTCTATAATTTTTTGGATTATCTTTTTCTCCCTTTTTGTATATCAATGAAATAACCTGCATTTCTTTGGGAAAATGCTAATATCCCTTCTTCTATACTTTTAAGTAAAGACTTATAATATATATCTTTAATATCGTTCCAAATTTTTTTATAAAATTCTACTGGTATACCATCCTGTCCAGGAGATTTATTATTTTTTATGTAATTAACTGCCATTTTACATTCATGTAGAGTTGGAACATCATCACACATTTTCTTTTCACTTTCAGTTATAATTTTACAATTAATGTTTTCAAGATAATCATGAATATTTGCATTATCTCTATCATTACTCGAATATAGTGCTTCATAGAACTTGGCGAGACAATCCAATATTCCTGTTGTATTTGTATATACTACTCCATTTTCATCTTTTAGTTTATTAACAGTATTATCCGACTGTTGCTTTTTTTCAAGATTTAGAAAATACGACGAACTTTTCTCACCTATTTCTATCCATATTGATCTAGAGCGTATATATGCTCCCCTACATTTATCTGCATAATAATCATCTATTTCTTTCTCAAGAATACGTTTATAATTCATATTTATTTCGGAATAATGTTGTGTTTATAATTTTTTGATTTGCATTTCTATAAATTTAATACGTTTTTTCTTTTTATTAGCTACATTTTTAGAATAGTTTGAACAAAAGTTTTTTATACATACCTTGAAATATACCCATTTACTTACTGGATCTTTTATTTCACAATTTTCAATTATTTCCTGAATATGCATTCTTAACTTTCTGCAAAAAGAATCATCATTCAATAATGTTGTATTTAATTTCCAATAGCCTACACCTCTAGCATTTTCAAGAGTGCATAGTTCAATTATCATACCAAGGTGATCTGTTAATCTGGTATCATCAACATCGGGTACTTTTCTAAGATATATATTATTCAATGGGAAACACAAATATTCTGAAATAAAAACATAATCTATTCTGCTCTTTGGTATATTATTTCCATCACACCAGGTTAATCCTTGTTCATCACTTTTCCCAGAATATACCCAACCATCTTTGAGACAAAATGTTTTTAAGATTTTCTTTGAAATACTCACACTTTTGTCATTTCTTTCATAATCGAGCTGACAATTGAAATCACCACATAATACGATATTATCCAGATTTATAGAATGTTTATTAATCCAAGAGGTTAACCTCTTAAAAAACTCAATTCTGTCCTTTTCATTATTGGGGGCATAAATATTTACCAAAGTCATAATTTTATCATTATATCTAACATTGATCAGTAATTTCCTTCCATCTGTCGATCTATTACAATTAATAAGTTCAATCTTACTATTTTTTCTAATCAGAATTGATACACCCCTACTGTGTACTGATTCTGAATAACTTTGTATTTTTTCTCCAAACCATCTTGAATTGTATATATATTCTTGTTTTTGAACAAAATGCGTTTCTTGTAGAAATATAACATCATATATATGTTGCATCATTTAACCAATCAAAAAGTATAGTTCGTTTTTTATATGTATTTAATTCTCGAACATTTAATGAGTAAATTTTTAAATCTGTACTGTCCATATGGTTATATTTTGAAATATTTGCATTGATAGTTTTCTAACCCTTGTTACCCTTGTTTTTCTTCCTTAGATCAGTAAGGAAGTCCTCAATGTTGGACTCATTTTCTGCTGCTCCGCCTTTCCGGGGCACAGACGAACTTCTCAGCTTTCTGGTTTCTTTTGGAATCAATTTTTGGTAGATTTTACCTAGCCTGTTTTCCCCGGGCCATTTGTTGCGTTTAGTATGCAGTGTGGCATCAGTATCCAGTCCAGTACCCCAGAACATGTCGTATGTTCCTTCGGCGAAAGTAGCGGTGCTGTTTGAATTCTCCAACTTGGTCTTGATTTCATCTACTTGATTGGCCTTTGCTGTTACAATCTCCTCCATTACAGTCTCTTTGTCCTCATTCCATCCAGGGGGGTCAGTTATAGTATGGCCGATTCTCTTGAATTCGAGCGCTGTTTCCGCCTCCCTCACCTTCTGTGCGGCACCGAGATCGCTGGATCGAAGTGCTTTAGCTAGCTGGTACGCATGTTCCGCTGATTTATGATGCTCTCCAAATACACGAAGGTCGCAGGGAAAGAAGTTTGAAAGTGAATTTCCTTTCCCTTGGAATACTACTACATCGTCTTGGAATTCCTCATAGTTTGGCACTCTGAGGATCCAGGAGTATCCAGGAGTATGGTTCCATGATCTATTTTAGTAGTGGTGCCTATATTGTGTAGTTAGTTCTTTGTATGGTTCCATGATCTATTTTAGTAATGGTCCCTGAATGGTTCCATGATCTATTTCAGTAGTGGTGCCTATATTGTGTAGTTATTTCTTTGTATGGTTCCATGATCTATTTTAGTAGTGGTGCCTATATTGTGTAGTTAGTTCTTTGTATGGTTCCATGATCTATTTTAGTAATGGTCCCTGAATGGTTCCATGATCTATTTTAGTAGTGGTTTCTGAATGGTTTCATGATCTATTTTAGTAGTGGTGCCTATATTGTGTAGGTATTTCTTTGAATGGTTCCATGATCTATTTCAGTAATGGTTTCTGAATGGTTCCATGATCTATTTCAGTAGTGGTGCCTATATTGTGTAGTTATTTCTTTGTATGCTTCCATGGCCCGTGTAGGAGCGGCGTCTTTAATGTGGAGGGAGACAGGTTCTATGGTCGTTTAGGACAATGCTTGCTCTAATTGATCAATGGTCTGTTTAGGACACGGCTTTTTTTTTTACAGTGTGGGTAGGTTTGTTGGGTTCCATGGTCTGTTTTGGAGTGGTACCTGTATTATGGAGGGAGAGAGATTTCATGTTTTCCCCCCGGATCCATGTCTTTACTGTGTGACTAAGTATATCTATGTGTGGTTACAGGGTCTTTTTAGGAGTGGTGTCTATATAATGGAGGGAGATAGAGTCCATGATCTATATATACTCACACGCAAAAGAAACGCAAGTCTAGTATCAAGTATATATCTATCTAATTTTTTACATTAAAGAATACAAATACCAACTGCATCAGATATATAGAAATTTGAGCAAGGACAGTTCATGTGCAGCAAATACAGATCCCATCATTAGTTTCATGACAGCACAAGTGTGGCACATATTCTCAGAATGTCATCCAATACCTGGTGTGACCACCATGAGCATTGATCACCGCAACACATCTCCTGCACATGGAGTGGATTAGACGATTTGTAAAGGCCCTGGGGATCCTCCTGCACACATCCAGAACAGCTGTACGAAGTTCAGAGACAGTGGTAGTCGTTGGTCGGACTTCATTCAGACTTCTTTGAACCTCATCCCACAGGTGCTCGATGGGGTTAAGGTCAGGGCTGAGAGCTGGTCACTGTAGGACACGGATGTTGTGTTGTTGAAGAAAGCCCATGGTGGCTCTTGTAACATGTGGACGAGCCCTATCCTGCTGGAAAAGGTGATTTTGATGTTGGGTGAAAAATGGAACAACATGGGGTCTATTAACTTGGTCAATGTAACGCTGAGCTGTGACTCCGTGGCCTCGACCTTGACCCACATTCTGAAAGCACATTGGTCCAAGTCTTGCATTAAGTCCAATTCCAGCCCAAATCATGACACTTGGTCTACCCCGTGCATCCCTTTCCAAAACATCCCTGTCAGCAAACCGTTGTCCTTGACGTCGCCAAATTCTGATCCTTCCATCTGCGTTTGACACACAAAAGCGACTCTCATCAGAGTGAATGGGTGCGTTGTGGCGATTCGTGTTTTGCCTTCTGTTCACAAAAAGAATAACTTCGCAAAAACACAACAGAAATGTGAACAAAACCACAGAGCATCATTATTTACCAATGTTGTTATAATTTCAGTGAACTGAGTTTAATAACTCCCTTGACTAAGACACTTGCGTTTCGTTTGCGTGTGAGTATAGGACTGCTGTCTATTTTGTGCGAGTAGGTAATTGTCTACATTTTGTGGGTAGGTATTTGCCTATATCAATGTGTGGGTAGGTATTTGTCTAGATTGAGTTGGGTGATAGATTTCATGATCTGTCAGGGCTGACAGAGTTTGTGTTATCTTTTATCTGTTGTGCTATTTGGTTAGATATTACTCTGTGTTTCCTGATATGTCTCCTAGCGATGTCAATATTGTGATGGGAGATATATTCCACCGTCTGTTTAGGGATTATTTTTTTATTGTGAGGCTAAGTCTTTCTCTGTGTGGTGTCTATATTACATAGTGTAATATGCTCCATAATCTTTGGAAGTGGGTTCAATATGGTGTTGGTATGTATTTCCACGCCTGGTTCTATGGTCTGTTTAGGAGTGGTGTCTGTATGGTATGGCTAGGGTTTTCTTCGTGCAACTTTCTTTAGGGGTGGTGTCTGTAATTCTGATAGGTTCCATGGTCTTTTTAGGAGAGATGTCTATATTTTATGGGGTGATGAATTCCATGAACTGTTTAGAGAGTTGCCTATAATTCTTGGGGTGATGGATTTCAGGCCCTGATGGGGGCTCAGGGGGCGAAGCCCCCGGAAACGCATAGGTTTTGAGGCTTTTAAGGTTCCATTCATGGGTTGTTCTAGCAATAAAATCATGCATAATGAAATGAAAAATTAACAATAATTTTTTGTTGTTGTCAAATTAATGTGTATATCCATTTTTTTTTATTTTGGCGTCAATGGCAGATACGCTACTGGGAAAGATGTATATACCTTGTGTGATGATAGATTCCATGGTCTGTTTAGAGAGATGTCTAAAGTTTGTGGGGGAGATAGGCTGCATGATTTGTTTAGAGGGATGTGTATGTTTTGTGTGGTGATAGATTCCAAGATATGTGAAGGAGAGATGTGTATATTTTGTGGGGATTTGTTAATGATTGATGTATTCATGGTGTGATCTGATATTTCTGTGTGGTTCTATGATCAGTTTGGCGAAAATGTTCAGATTTTTTCAGCAACTTGGATATTTATAACATAGAACTATGTTTAAATACCGTCATAATACAAAGGCATACGGTTTGAGAAATATCCCTTTCCTATGAAATAGGCGGAAATTTGTATAATCCACAACTGATATCTTTCCGCTATTCGATATTCTGATGAGTACCATAAAAAACAAGGGGGGCTGGATAGAGCGGGAGAGAGATTCTAATAGTGATACATATGTATCAAAGTGCTACTAATATATTTGTAAAATGTTGTAGTTTTGTATGCTCAATTTGCTTACAAGATATAATGAGGTATGGAAAAAATCTGTATGGAATACATGATATCATATTATCTAACATAGTAATATATGTACGAATTGGCACGCCTTTAAAATATTTTTGTTAATGGAGTTTCGAAATCGCATGGGTTTTTTTTTTTTCGTGGAACACCATGTGTTTTGATGATTTCAAGATATAAAATTCATGAAAAGGTAGGAATTATGAACTACAAAGTAACCCACCATCCTCCAGCAGTACAGAGCAGTTATATATAACTTTTGAAGTACTATTTTAGACATACGATTTACGTAGTGTACATTTTTGTCACATTTCAAAGATAGTGTACACTATGTCATAACACTGTACTTTACGTTACCCCGCTCTTGCGCCAGCGTTTATCTAGTATCTTCAATTATCAAGCCTAAAAATTATCGCTAAGATTGTGGAATAGAAATAAGTGTTTGTCATTGTGCAATGTACAGTTACTAACTTACTATGTAGTTCCTGTACTTGGAATTTACAGTCTTAATCACAGAGTCATTATGCATAAGAGGACAATTTGTAACAAAGTAGCACACAATGCTAATGATACGTAAACAGGAAGAGGACACCGGATAACACTTTATATAGCCATTCTTCACGATAAATCAAATACTAGGCTATTTGATATAGTTTAAAATTAAACTCCGAAATATTCACATTCTGTGATATGTCATCCCAAAATTACTTTATTAAAAATCATTCTGATTCTACTCAGTTGATATCAAAAAGATGATGCAGTGGCGATATGGGTTAGAATAGGTCCATAGTAGCCCTTACTTATCGTAAGAGGCGACTAAATGGGGCGGTCCTTCGGATGAGTAAAATGAAAAAAAAAAAACCAAAAAAAAAAAAACCAAAAAAAAAAACCCCACACCGTCTTCCACATCAGTGTTAAACTACTAACTCAGCTTTATGATAAACGGGAGACTTTGAAAAGCTTTTCCATCCTAAACTTCCCATATTTATGTAGCAATATTTCATTATCACCTGCATACGGTATTTTTGTCTCTCAGCTGATTCGATAAGCGAGAGCATGTCATGTGTATGATGAAATTTATAAATTGAGGCATTCTATTGAAAAATAAGTTGATATTACAGGAATTTGAACAGTCTCATTTAAAGTCAGCATTTCATAAATTCTATAGTTGTTACAATGACCTTGTTTGCAAATACAGCCCATTATATAGTCGAATGTTGTCTGACGTATGTTCATGCAAATCTTTTTATACTGATTTTGACTATGGATAACTTTTATTTTATCAAGACACTGGGCTCGATCGGTCAACAGAGGATACTTTCTTCGAAGAGGCACCTGATCCCACCTCAAGTATGCCAAGAGGTCCGTGTTTGTCCGGTTCTCAATTCTGCATTCTTTAGATTAAACACTGTTATCGCAACCTCTTGAAGAGGTGACGTCAACAGTGATCAATCTAAAGAACAGTATTCCGTTTTCAGTTTTTTAATAGAAATGTATTCTATTTAAAAACTGAAAACGGAATACTTTCATTGATTAAACTTTCATTAAAATACTTTTAGATGAATATATCTTGTGATTAAAGATTATTTGAATTTTAATTCTAATTACATGCATAGTCGTGACACTTTGAACAGCTCACACTTTATCATGCTTCCGCTTGTCTCAGCATGCTCTTGTACATAGAACCTTAACATACTTCCCAGTAACAATGTTTCCACTTTCAAAATTAAGTTACTTTCCCTAATTTGTCATGAAATCATCAGACCTATATGCATAGAAATGGGTTCCACTTTTCAGAATCTTTTTATGAAAACTTCACACAGGAAATCATGGGCTGAATCCTGGAGATGTCAAAGGTTTCCAAAACCATACTTATGGAAATTTGTCATGTAATGGTATTATTCGACATAAATTATGCTTATTTCAAAATAAAGCCAGATAACAGTTCTGTGTGTATACTAATCTTATATATGTTTATTTTCAGTATATTTGCAAATACGTTCGAGACCACTGCTGTTGTGTTACTTGGAACTAGTAAGATTAAAACACGGGTACCCTACTTGTGTCCCCCTCTTGCCTCCATATAGATATTTGGCATCCATGTACATGTATATATTTGTGCGGGCAGGATGTTCGCGAGTTTGATGGACGTAAATTAACACTTATTACATCCATATTACACACACACACACACAGAGAGAGAGAGAGAGAGAGAGAGAGAGAGAGAGAGAGAGAGAGAGAGAGAGAGAGAGAGAGTCCCTTGGAAGTCGTTGAAAAGTATGACACCTTTGAACTGATCAATGATTTCATGTGTAAATGTTGTTTATAGTTTTTTAAATTGTTATTTTATTATTATTTTGTTTTCATTGGTGAGCTATTTCGAAATTCCATGTCAAGTGATTTTAAGTTTAGAATACAATATCCACTTGCTTTACTTCATAATTCAGTCACACGATAACAGTGTATTTACCTAAGCGAATTTCCTGTATCGTAGCCTCTTTAAATCATTTATGTAAATAACCATCCCTCGTGATGTTGGTCACCTGATTTTACTTGTGTGAAATATTTAATAAATACCTGCAGCACAACCCTCATTTCCTTCTTCGCTGTGAAGTGAAACTAGCATGGATACTATAATGAACCCAGTAAGTATATATATATATATATATATATATATATATATATATATATAGATAGATAGATAGATAGTTAAATTTTCAGTCAATGAATGTTATGGTCTGGAAATCAGTCACCAATTTCCTCAAATTATCATTGATATAGTATTGCGTTCTCGGTCTGTATATTTTACAGTAGGGATTAAATTTTGTGATTTGTTTGGAGCTTCAAATGTATATATACTTACAAGAAGTGGGTTGTAGTATAGTGTTTAATGTACATACGTAGTATATTGTCAGGGAATAGTTATCAAGATTGAGAGTGGAATTCAAGAGAGCGGAGGGTGGGAGTTTGAATACAAACATGTCATGAATACGTTCTTAATTAAAAAAAAAAATGGCATTTACATGTCCCTATATAGTGTTGGGATTTTTGTGGCAAACGGATAAGAATATCATGGATCAACTCTTTACAAACTACTACTTCTCATTTATTTTCTTCAATGATGGTATGATCAATACAAAGATTTCTTCATACCATTATCTTCACAATGTTATGGGTTTATAATAATGATTATTAAATTGAGTTGCAGCAGAAGATATATATATATATATATATCTGTATGTGGTTGAAGTAATGCACGTCTTGTTTTATTAGGGTATTCCCTACGTGGGAGGAATCCCCGGGGGTATGAGAGACGGACGCCAAATTATTATCAACGGAATGGTGCATCACCATGAGCACAGGTACATTCATTTATATACTGGTATGACAAAACAGGAAGTTATTTAAATACATTCCCTTCCTTTGCATATCGGGTTTATTGATCTTTTAACGCCAATATCCATTACCTTACATTTTTGTCTTTGTATTTCCTGTTTCGGCTGCTTAATGCGTGCTTCTTTGATAACGCAGTTGGCATGTTTTTTTGTGTTTTGGACAGTTTTTCGATCAACCTCCAAACCGGACCGAACATGAACCCTCGGTCCAACACAGCTCTACATTTCAACCCTCGACTAAACGATAACTGCGTGGTCCGCAATAGTTACCAGCATCACAGCTGGGGAGGCGAAGAGCGGGGAGGGTACATGCCGTTCCAGAGGGGAATGCCTTTCGAAATAACTATACTCTGTCAGCACCACCATTATAAGGTGTGGTGTATAGTATGTTCATTTATTGCATTCCCGAAGGCAGCATGGCTGTAGGTTCATGCAACTGATTTAAGCAGATGATGCAGTTGCTAAAAGCTCTAAAGAGTTCTAATCGAAGTTTCTTCATCAGAGCAAATTTTAATGTGTTTGTTACATGAATATCTTGATAGTAACTCGTTGCTTATTTTCTTCAGATATCGGTTAACGGTAGGCATTTCTGCGATTTTCACCATAGAATCGAAAAACATCACGTCAACACTTTGACGATAGAGGGCGGTGTACAAATCAACAGCATTCGATTCGATGGTGCGCATGGTCACGGGCATGGTGTAGGGGGCTTTCTTGGTCGAGTTGTTGGAGAGATGACGAAGGTTTGGGGCATTAGATGACCCTCCAAAAACTAATATATCCATAACACAAATGAACACGCTCTTAAATACTATGTATGTTTGCCAGAGAGTTATTCAATTAATTTAAACCAACTTTTACTCTAGATTTTTCTCCGTGAATTGCCATTAGTTAGTATGCACGAGATCAGTAGGCAAGATCAAAGTAGCACAATACATAGAATTATCTTATATAATGTGATTCGTAACCAAATTATCATCAACGTTGTACGATCTGAGACACGATTCAAAGTAAAATGGGGAGGGGGTAAGTATCGAGGGTTTGTGAAAGGTGTAGTAGCCAATACCACTTATGTCAATTTGTGGCAGAGAATAAAAGTTGGTTTGTGTATTTTTGGATAAACATCACCTAGGTCAGCTGGGTCTCAAGCCGTATTTTCATATTCAGTTTATTCATAACGCATGCTTAAGTACACGATCATGTCCTTGCAGATACGAAGTCTGTCCTAGTTTCAGCAATTCAATGTAAATATATCTATCATACAAATATTTCGTAATCGCATGTCTTAAATAGTAACAAACTGATAACTAATTTCTTATCACATGTCACAGCTTCCTTAGGCACTTGTGGTGATGTCGCAAAGTGTTTAAAAAGACATGCATGAAAATATTTTACCATTATTTGTTTTATGTTTTAAAAAAGTTGGTCATTTTATTTCCACAATAAGTTATGGATGCCAATGTTTTAAAGGCTGCCATGCACACATCGCCTCCACCAGCTGGGGCCTACCCTCCGGCCGGGGGGTACCCAGGAGGGGGAGCCCAACCCATCTATAATCCTGTGAGTAAAGTTGGCTACCAGTTTTAATTTGTTTAATCTTGAAAATTGCACTATCAATTCAAGTATCGCAAACGTAAGCTTGACTTTGAGAACACACACAGATATATATATATATATATATATATATATATATATATATATATATAACTTTTGTAATTATCATTATTTAGCCGGTGCCATTTACCACGCCCATTTCTGGGGGAATTTTCCCTGGAAAAATGATTTTCATCAGTGGAGTCCCAAATCCGAATGCACAGAGGTAAGAGATCAATGTTTTCCCTGTAAAATTACAAATGCTGTGTCAATTCCTTACATTAATATAAAGCAGTCATTACACTAAATTGAGTGTTAATTTTCTTGAAGAGTGATTTAGTCGCATATAAAATCTGTTTATAACTTATCAGGAAAGGGGTGGCTTCAACTGTATATGATCTTTGGTAGTACTGTTAAATAATGAAGTATGAAATAAATGAGTCTCGGGGGTTTATAGAAAGGCTAAATGCAAACGTCTCTTGCCAGTTGATGAATTAGGTAAGTTGATGTACATTGTCTATCTAACATTAAGATGTTTTATGATAGCGTTCCGTTGTCGGTGTTACATGCATTTGACTTGCCCTTGAAATACGACTCGAGATTATTTCACAGTTTTGAAATTCGATTCCTTCGTCGCCGACTTTGAAAGATGGGATTTCTCAAAGAGGTGACGAGGAAAAAACTTGCTACTATAGACCGATTCCACACGTTGAAAATGAACACCTTTGAGTTTCGACTCAAAGTTACAATGTACGCACGAGGGCGAGTCAATAAGTACCCAGTCTAACTTATTTCCGATTGAGATCCACCTCTTCTTTTTCGATGTAATTGCCCTCAAGTGTGATGCACTTAGACCAACGGTGTTGAAGTGCCATCAGCCCAGATATGAAAAGGGCATGGTCCTTTCCAATGACCCTCTCCTCAACTGCCGTCACGACTTCTTCGTCAGACCTGAAATAACATCCATGGATATCCTTTTTTAAGTTTGGTAATAGGAAGAAGTCGGTAGGAGCTAGGTCAGGCGAATAGGCAGGATATACCCGTTTCGCTCTACAGCATCCGTTGCAACTTTGCAAGTGTTTCTCGCATTGTCCTGTTACAGCAAAACACCTTTAGAGAGTTACTTCGGCGTTTTTCACGGATGGCGGTTCTCAGCTGATCTAGCAAGTATGGTACACTCCAGTTATTGTACTTCTCTTGGGTAAAAAGTCAAACATAATAACGCTTTTTGCGTCCCAAAATACTGTAGTCATCACCATGCCAGCAATGGTTGCGTCTTGAACTTCTTTAGCCTCGGGGATCCCGGCCCTACCCACTGACGACTCTGAGCTTTATTCTCTGACTCATAATAGTGAACCCAAGTCTCGTTTACAGTCACTAGACGCAAAGGAAAATCATCTTTTGACCTAATACGCTTCAACAGGGCGCTGCATAATGATGCTTGGTTGCCATTTGTTCATCGCTAAGGGATTTGGGGACCCAACGGGCTGTTAGCTTCCGCATACCTAAACCATCATGTAAGACTGTTGAAACGCTACCATGTGAAATACCTAATGCCTGCGCTATTTCGTCCACCTGAATTCGCCTTTCAGTATATCAGATCCCGAACTTTGTTATATATTTCTTCATCGGTGGTATCCAGTAGGCGTCCAGACCTGGCTTCATTTTCTAAAGACTTTGTACCGCGTTTCAATTCCCCTACCCAGAATTAAACCTGAGCATAAGATGTTGCAGAAGACACATAAACATCGGCTAACTCGCTGTGTATTTCCTTGCCTGTTGCCTTTTAAATACAAGTATCGAATTACATCACGGTACTCAACTTCAGATAAAAAGCATGCCTTTGCATCAGTACCCATGTTTGAAATTCAATATCTCATTAAAGAATGACTCGATCCGCGTGTAAATTTGTACCCAGGTATAAAACATGTGTTGAAACAAGGCATGAAATACGTGACCGTCTCGGTAAATCGGAAGTGGGATATGCTGGTTACTCATTGACTCGCCCTCGTATATGTATGGACCATGTGAAGACCTTTAAAAGTCCTGTGTAAAATTTACTTTACATACTTGAAATTTGATATCACATACATATATAACTCTTAAAAGCAATTTACAATTGTAAACCAAATTACATGTATCATGTATCTGATAAACATAACTTTGCGATTGGTGCAAACGTGAAATTTAGCAAGAGTTAACTTGTTTACAAGCGGGAATTCTTACTCATCGTGATTAAAAAAAAAACTTCAACATGTAAACCAATAATTTAATAGTAAAAGAATAAACAAGTAAATGCATTCTGTGCAATACACTGAGCTTTCACAGGCCACGGGGATTCTAGACACTCTACAGGCGGGGTATTTTTACAAAAAGACAGATAAAATGATGTTGACCACATTTTTTTGGTTCATTGATTTGAGATTTCATATGTAGGAAGAAGCCTATTGCTTTTGGGAGCCCCGTGGGGATCCGGGTTGTTAGAATAGATCCTCAGTACCCCTTGCTTGTCGTAAGAGGCGACTAAATGGGGCGGTCCTTCGGATGAGACCGCAAAAAATGAGGTCCAGTGTCGTAGCAGGTGTGGCACGTTAAAGATACCTTCCTACTCAAATGCTATAAGCGCCGAACATAGGCCTAAATTTTGCAGCCCTTCACCGGCAATGTTGACGTCTTCATATGAGTGAAAAATTATCGAAATTATATAAAATGTTAATTTCCCGTATGTGGTATCTTTGCCCTTTCCGCCGCCCATAGTCGTGATCAGTAAAATGGTGTATTTTCAAGTGAATTTATTTTTTCAGAATTCCTTAAGCCGTCATAGAATCGTTCAAAAACAAAAGGGGGTTACTTTTCTCAATTTCGGCATTTTTTGCCTATGGAGGTTGCAAACGAAGGAATTTCAATCTCACTTTCCTCCAAAATTAACCTGATTACTCATGTTGATTTCTTTATAAGTCAAAATGTTACAACGAATAAAACTGAGGAAAATTCAACGTGTTTTTTTAAGGCGTCGAGCTTGCTCAAGAGCCTTCCAGCAATCATGCAGGATTTTGCCGCTACACCGCCATTCAGCCAATCTCGACGGGCGAAATCAAAATAGTGCCTACTGTTTTTGAAAGTTTCTTACGATTCAAGATTTTGAAACACTGGATTTAATTGATATTTTATAGGTAGAATAGCAATTGAGTTGTTGATATCATTGCCCAATAATAAATAACGGTTGTTTGGTAGTTATTAATCGCGGACGAATTTACTACGACACAGATCATTGAGTAGTCGGGTCCCCCTTCCGACAATTCCGTTCGCTAATATAGAGAATGGGCGAACGGAATATTTTGGGATTGGGGACCAGCATAATCAATGAGAAATTTCCCCGCGAAATTTGAGGTTCGTGAATATATCAGTTATACTTACAAAATAACCTGCCCAAATTTGGTTATCATTTGTATCTATAATCTCGCAGTTTCAATTAAGAATCCTTACTTCTGATCAGCAGAAACGGATAAATACTAAAGTGTTGAAATTACGATGGTAGATAAATTCTGCGCTATGTTACGGTTCGGTTGCCATTCTTACAAAAACGCTTTACGACGTTTTGTTTTCGGTAATCCCGATCCCGATTTTTATTGGTAGCATTCTCTGGGAGTTGAATCTTGTTCAGATTTACAATTATAACTTTTCAAAATATTACGTTAAAGATTTGAGTTGATAGATTTATTAATGAAAACAGAGACTTAGTGATAAATTTATTACATCATACATGAACTGATGAACGTTTTGTAAACTAGTAGTCTCATTTTTAAGAAGTGCTATTTTTTTCAGTATTTTTCTTCTGCATTTTGAAGTTACTGATTATAACCTTTGTAAAGTTATAAGTTTGATAGGCTACTATCTATCCAAGATAAGCAACTTCAACCCAAGCTGTCTCCTTTATTTCTTTTCATTTAGAAATGATTTTAATGCTATGTTTAAGTGACTAAAAACAAGGACATTCTTCCAGTGGCACTCAAATATTTTCCCCTCTACTTTCTCCAATTTTACCTGCTACCCCTGAATTTATGATATTGCACTCGACGCCTTTGTGGCTCTTTAGGCCTTTCATAAAGGGCTAGCTGTCAGTAGCTACCTTAAAGCTAGTGTTCACTTCGCAACTGGGCGGTCCGCGTTGTTTCGTCGTCAAGCAAATGAAAGTGATGGGTCTTCTATATATGATTTTGAGGTCCCGTCTTATAGTAACCAGTCCCCACCACACGGCCCAGAACGCTACACATGGATCAAATTTATGACACCTACATCTGGTCAATCTACATGAATAAAAAAAATGTCGAATGAACCGTAAAACAATCAACAAATTTAAAAAAAAAAAAAAAAAAAAGATAGAGAAATAACTTCATCTTTGATAAACAATTTGTCATTCGGCTACCCTCGGTCGATTCCGGTAAACTCAATGATGTAATCAGCCGAGGTGTGACAAGTGACAATTTGTAACAGTATCAGAACTACAGTGTAGATCAATATATGCTTTGATCAGTTACAGGTTACATAATTCTTACATTTTATTAATGCTGAAGTTTTCTTTTCAAAAAGATCAACAAAAATGCAGCAGAATGAAGAGTTCGCTTTAGTTGATTATCACGATATATCAGGTTTTAAATGCATTCATCTTTTCTTCCTATCCAATAATACGTTATCAAAAAATATGCGTACTTCCAGAATATTTTTTCCGTAAAGAATTTTAAAATATTTGGAATTCAAATCAATGGTGTTTACTTATCATTATTTTTTTTTTTTATTTTACCATCTAAAAGGATCGGTAGATCGATATCCAACATTCTGTGATAGATCGTAAATATATTCACCTATTTACGAGACAGCATGACCAGGAAATTATCAATTTTTTGTTAATGTAAATTTTGGAAATAAATAGTATATCTCATTTACGTAGACAATGTAGAACATTGGAAAATTTAATATTTAACTCAAAAGTAATAAACATGAATATAATTACAAATTTTATAGTATAGATGAGGGGTCAGTTCAACGAAAATCATATGATAGTCTTTGACATTGAACACCTACCCATCAAATGGGAACTGAAATTTCTCTTCGTTTCTGGTTGTCAATCTTGACGTGAGGTTTTAAAGAGTTGAAAATCTTCACTTGGTGTTCACGGGCACAAATAAAGAACTACCCTCGTCAATCCTCCATCACCTCACTTGAAAGTGACAAACATCTCTCTCTCTCTCTCTCTCTCTCTCTCTCTCTCTCTCTCTGACCAACATTCGGACAAAGCAGTGTCTATTGACATGTAGTATTGTAACTAAACTGATATATAAATTGGAGGTCATTTTTTTTCTGCTGGGTCATTTGTTCATACCAAAGAACCTAGGCGTAAAACTTCCACAAGTGGACACCTATTATATATAAAGGTGCCATTTTTTTCCATTTAGAAATCACAACTTTCGGTCGTTATTCTACGAGGTTCCTTATTCTTCGCTACTCCGGAAAAATCAGTATTGCCAGTCACTTAATTTCTATTTACGGAGACTCCGGCAAAATCAATATCACCAGGATAGTGGAAAGCACTCTAAAGTATTCTCTAATGTTTTGTCTAACTTTAGGTTTACCATGAACCTTATGTGTGGTCCATACGATGGAAGTGACATTGCGCTTCATTGTGATGTCCGTCTTAGAGTTGGTGGTGATTATAATGTCGTTCTGAGAAATTCCTGCCAGGGTGGAGGCTGGGGAGCAGAGGAGAGAGAAAGCCCGTACTTTCCTTTTATGCCAAATGCCAACTTCGACATGATTATCATGGCGGAGCACGACAAATTTAAGGTAAGTTATTTTTGTACGTGTACGGACAACTTCTTAAACTGTACAGTTTGTAACCTTGTGTTATCAATGTCATTTTCGTCTTGTAGATTGCCGTGAACAATCAGCACTTGCTCGAGTTTAGACATCGACTACAGCCGCTGAACAGAATCGACACTCTACAGATTAAGGGGGACCTCCGACTGACTCAAGTCCGCTTCCAATAAACACGTCAATATCATCATGCATTCATATAAGAACAAAACGCAATACAACTGCTTATATTGTTAAAGTAATGTACATGTAAATTTTTGAATTTTTTGTGTTAATAATAATCAAAAGAAACAAATTATATATATATATATATATATATATATATATATATATATATACTATCATGCTATTTACTTTTACATAAATTTTGTCGCCGGGTGATCATCATCAGGAAATAAAAACATCAACATTATCTCTTTTTTTGTCTATTTGAAATAGTCCTCAGCAATGTGTCCCTTTTTGTGGATCAAGACGGAGTCCATATATACAGATACACCATTACTACATATTCTATGAATTTCACACACACACACACACACACACACACGCACGCACACACACACACACACACACACACATATATATATATATATATATATATTAATTAACTAAAAACTACAGTTTGCTGCATTATTCACATTACTGCATTTTACAGATTACATTTTAGGCCTCGATATGAAGTGTGCTCGGAATTTCCTATACTCGTATTTATAACCGGAGTGAACTAGTTTATTTTATATTCTAACCGCCACCACCCTTCCTCCTGGAATTCAATAGGTAGTTGAGTATGACGTGCAAAACGTTCTAATATTAAACAAATCTTGATTTATATTCGATGATCTTGATATATATATATATATGTGTGTGTGTGTGTGCTCGTGCGTGTGTCTGTGTGTGTGCGTGCGTGCAAAAATCTTTATCTATTCGATAATTTGGATTTATATTCGGTATATAATCTTGATATTCATATATGAAATTTTTTATATTTACGTGCGATAATCTTGATTTATATGCGATAAATCTTTATTTATATTCGATAATCTTGTTATTTGTATTCAATAATCTTGTTATTTACATTCAATATTCTTGTTGTTTATGAATATAAATCAAAATTTTTCGAATATAGATAACCAAATTATCTAATATGAATAACAAGATTATCAAATTTACATGTAAATCAAGATTTATTGAATATGAATCAAGATTTTTCGCATACAAATCACACTTTCCGCATATAAATAGCTTGACTATTGAATAAAAATTAATATTTTCGCATATAGATAACGATTATCGAATTTTGCATATAAATCAAGATTTGTATAATATTGCAACGTTTTACACGCTAGAGTTGGGGGGGGGGGGTCTTTATTGTATAAGTTACACACTGTAGTAAATTGCACATCTATGTTGGTAATATACTTTTGTCTCCGTTTTACCTTTATATTTTTACTTATTTTGGTCTTGTATGTGCAGGTGAGCCTAGTTCCTTACGCCACCTTCTTGTTGCACAAACTTTTAACCATAATATAACAATAGCTGGGTTATTGACTTATTATAACTATAAATAAATAGTATGGTATTTGCAATGCATTTAACGTAGTGTGTGTATATATATATATATATATATATATATATATATATATATATACGCAGAGACGTATAAAAGAGGCAAATTATTGTTATTTAACATATGTTTAACGAATCAATTAGCTTACCTTGTCATATATTTTGAGTATATATAGCTTTAATCATAGTTTAATTGATGATTATTGTATTTGGTCGAATTTTGAATTACGGTTTTTATTCCGCACGCCTCGGGCGTTTTCCCAATTCTCGGAATCATTTCCTCTTAAATGTTCTTGAAGTATGACACCAAATACTATTATATCTGATGTTGTCTGACAGCTGGATGACGTATTTAAAGTAAATAAATACGGAGATTCTACAGATTTTCGGCAGTTGCTGGTTCTAACATCTTTAAAAGTATGAAAGTTTTGGAAACTGTCATGACGTTACGAAGTGACATAATTCTTAGCTGCATAGGTAAACGATCGGCTGTAGTAAAGTAGAAATAAGAGACCCATGAGCCACATCGCTCACCTGAGTCACCTTGACCCACATTTAAAGATTATCCATATATATTCGCATGTAAAATTTTGATCCCCTCTTGTGGCCCTACCCTACCCCGGGGGCCATGATTTTAACAAAGTTGAATCTGCACTATTTAGGAGCTGACATGTAAATTTGAACTTTTCTGGTCCAATAGTTTTTGAGAAGATGTTGAAAGACTTTTTCTACATATTCGCTTGTAAAACTTTCATTCCTTATTGTAGCCCCACTCTACCCACGAGGGTCATGATTTTTAACAAACTTGAATTTGTACTATGGTAGGAAGCCTCCAAGAATAAATTGAAGCTTTTTTGGTCCAGTAGTTCTTGAGAAGAAGATTTTTAAATGACCTACCCTATTTTTGTGATTATTTCCTCTTTGGAGAGAGCATAACCCTTCGTTTGAACAAACTTTAATTCCCTTCACCCAAGAATTATTTGTAGTTTGATTGAAATTGGCCGAGTGATTCTAGAGAAGACGATGAAAATGTGAAAAGTTTACGACGACGACAAGGACAGACAACGGAAAGTTTTGATCCGAAAATCTCACTAGAGCCTTTGACTAAGGTGAGCTAATAAAGTTCTTGTTTTTCGAATTCTTCGGCTAACGCTTTCGCCTTCATATTTCAAAACATTTCTCGACCTCGGAGGTTATACTGCAACATTAAAAAACGGACATTTATTTCTTAATTTAAAGATAAGAATAAAGGTGGTAGTATTTTCGTTTAGTGCACATCTCCGGTCTGTTACAGTAATCACGGAAAACAGCAATCCACATTTGAAGCATTTTCTTGACTAGCATGCCATTTGTACATGTGTATAATACATAATTTTGATATGGAAGGGAATGATATCTTTACGGCATATACTTGCATGCACGTTTAAGCATGTAAGGAAAGGCTTTATCTTCACATTTTCGTCTAAATTATCTAAACACTTTAGAATAATGCACCAATTTTAACTGGGATGTGCATCTGCCGGGGTAAGTTTAAAAAAACCCCACTCAGATGACTTCACACAAGTTTTCATTCTTGACTGATGCGGATGGGATTGTTATAGGCGCTGTGCTGCCCCAGATGCAAGGAGACCAATAAATAAATAAATAAATAAATAAATAATAATAATGATAATAATAATAAAGATTCGTTTTATACGCCAGTTCCAGCAGCTCACTTATAAAATTCGAAAGAGGTCACTGCGCAACAAAGACAGAACTTTTGGCATTATTTTTATGGAAAGCAGTTTGTAATCGGAAATAGGACATTCATGTATCACAGGTCATTAATGTGGTTCTTAAATTTTAACAATGTTGGTCAGCTATCCAAATCGCTAGAAATGACAAGACTAATGAGCATTGTTCACGAAGACATATGGAAAGTGCAAGTTTGACCCAGAAAATAAAAAAAATCCATGATTAATATACTCAAACCAACTGATACCATTGCTGAATGTTCGGTACTGGAAACGAGAAGTATCTTTAAAGATTTCTCAACGAGTTAATAGCAGTTAAAAGGCAAAGACATCTGGGTATTACGAAAGTGGATAAAGTTAATGGGAAATCAAAACTAGACGATCTCAGTTCTGGAGAAATTTTGTAAATTGTCTTTGGGCAAAGAGATAGACTTGTTATGAAAGAGGACATTGTTTCGGAATGGAGGGAAGTTAGAATCCTTACCTTCCAAGCAGTCGCCCCATTAAGAGAGCGAAGAACTGTTCTTTTACACGCCATGATCACAAGACAGCAAAAGATTTAGGATTTCAAAAAAAGTCTTAGTAAATTAAGACACTAATCTTACTGACCGGAACTTCATCAATACATTATAGGTTGCAACGTATTACCAAATGCAAGTATCACAACATAAAAACGAGTATCTATGCAGGTAATTTCAGCTGTGATGCCAATGGAACGAGTAACCATAGATATATTAGCTGAGTTTCCAAGCATGGAGAACAGCGAAACAAATTCAGCATTCGCTATGCCCCAATGAAAGCAAAGACGGTAGCTGACGTCATAGTCAAAGAGATAATCAGTAGATTTAGAGTACCAGCAAGAACAGACTCTTACCAGGGTACTTAATTCGAGAGTTAATCATTTTCATAGAGGAAAAAGCTCTTGAGCATAAATGAAACTAACAGTTCCTATCACCCTGCATATGCTGATATGGCGGAGGGAGTCAATAAACTCTTGTTATCACGCCCAGCTCCTACGTGAATGAAAACCACACAGATTGGGATGGATATCTTGCATTTGTAACGATGCCGCATAGGTCAATAGAGTACAAAACAACTAACTGTAGCAATAATACTCGATGTTAGAAAATCTCGACTTGATATGATATTGGACATGGAATCCAGAAGATCAGTTGGCTTGGTAATTGATAGAGAAAATGGAGATTGACACAGGTTGCATTTCAAAGATGCTATGTTACGACAAAATATTTGCAGGATCAGAAGCCAAATTGGCAAATATTATATACTAGCGATGAATTCTACATATTCTTTCCTTGATATAACCAAGACAATCTCCAAAATTTACAAGTTTCTGGAGATGACCCTTTAAAAGTGCATGGAAGATTCACTGATGTAAGTTATGAAGTTGACTGTGGTCCAAGAAGAGGCAGTCCATAAGTCATACATATACACGGAAAGATCAAGCACTGTACAGCGAACAGGAAGAGACAATAATTCAGGAGCTTCTGGAAAAAAGGAAGAAAATGCACCGCTTAATGATAATGTCTCAAACAATAAAGAGATATCGTGACTTTGTCTCAATTGAACGTCTAGGCTGCGCAGCTGATGTAAACGTTAATAGTATGGTAGTAATTCGCTTTCTATTTTTGTAAGAATATCATGCCAAAAACTATGACAACACCGAAAAAAAGATAAGTACCCGATGTGCCTTTTCAGAACACAGTATGGAAAAATTGAAGAAACGCTGCGAGATTCAGTTGTAATGAATGCGGGAATGCATCGAACAAGAACGCTAACTTGCTACGTCAGAAAAAGAAATATATTCAAGAGAAGAATATTTCAGAAAGTAAAGAAGGCTAAACACAAGAAGAGGCACTTGCTCCAAGAAGTAACAACTGATTTCATTGGTTTCGTCTCGGGGAACTCGGAATTAATGCAATTTTAAAAACAATATAGCTATTCAAAAACCTATTAAAAATAACTAATTTCAATACAGTTTAGGCTATCCAGTTTTAACATGAACAGAATTTGGGACGAATCACATTTGTATGAAAAGATCTGAAAGTTCATATGAATGATGAAATGGTCTTCACTAGAAGCAGTTTCGCGATGAAGTGCCGCTGATTTCACCAGAAATGTCACTGAATATCGGTTACTTCACCAGAAGCAGTGTATTAGAGAAACGGCACTGAATGACAGCAGAAGATACAGTATACAAAATATACTGCTCTGAAAATAGCACCATCTATATTTTCTTACATGAATGATTAGCAAGATGTACTGGTTTAAAGGTCAGTTTAATTTTCAGTGAGAAATTAGAAGATACAGATCTAGATGTATTTTGTTGTAAATACTTTGAAATAGATTGAATACTGTAACATGCCTAGCGATGTGAATGTGTCGTTATGTCTGATTGAAAACCATTAAGAATTGTACGATACTTAAGGTTATCTCTCTTGACATGCAGTTTTGTGATTGCGCTGTAAAAGGAAAGATAAATTGTAGAGTCTTGAATGCGTTGAAAATTTTTTAGTACTGATTATGATACAAAATAGAATGGAATAAGTTTTATTTTCAAATGAAGACCCTTTCGTTTATATATCACATTTATGATAACAGAATTGATCATGGAAATTTTGGATAAGTTTAAATGTGTGAGCGATTATGAAATATTTTGCATACGATTGCGATTCTAAAGTGACCCAATATTTCACCATTTGCACTACAATGCACGCTTATCCAGTTAAGGAAAAGACTCCTGTAAGTCCTAGTCACACAGATAATTACTACGTCTTGGGGGTCAAAATTTTTGAGAATTACAAAGAAGTTTCAAAGGTGTATACGATAATTACAGAGGTCGTTTCAAGGTTGACATCTTGAGAACTCTATGGGATTTTTCCAACAGGGTGGCAGTCCGAGGTCGATTTTGCCTTAGTCTGTTAAAAGCAATGTTGAAATTCATATTTCTCTAAAAATAGTAACATTTCTGCGGGGCACAAGAAAAACATTTTTTCCGAGTATGGTGACTGGAACTGCAGTAATTCTGAAGTCGATTTTGTTTTTGTCTCGGCCAATCATGAGAATCATCGAAATTTGGATCGCTTCACAATTTGTAATATAGATAGAAAATGGGCAACTATGGACAATTTTGCCAATTTTATCACGGTTGAATTCAAGTTTGTATTCACATCAAGTCATGAATCTGCTCAGAGGCAAGTAATCCGCGGAAGAAAAAAATACACTTTCTATTTATCATTTGCAAACAGAGCAACACAAAACCATCCACAGTGACTGTTTATGCCTTGCGAAGAAATGTTCAGTTCCGAAAAGCACTCGTCAACCTTCCATTGGGTCAAATTCTGTCTGACGCGTTTTATACCAATTGTTAGGCCTTTCTTGACAAACTGATTTTGAATGTGGATTACTCCGTTCACCTGATTAAGAAATAGGGCTCACGGCGGGTGTGACCGGTCCACAGGGGATGCATACTCCTCCTGGGCATCTGATCCCACCTTTGATATGTCCAGTGGTCTGTGTTTGTCCATCTCTCTGATTTGTATTTTCTATAGGAATCACGAGATTCAGTACTGTTCGTTATCTTGGTATTTTCATCTACACTATCGTTGACAATTGAGTCATTGATATCAGCCGAGGTCTGCCTGTCAATTTTAATCTTTCTGGATCAGCTGCAACCTACTCACATCCCATGGTGCAAATGTTTCTTAAGCATATGTCATTTATAGGTATTGTGACTGTTTAAGAACAATTTGAATTTCAATATGACTGCGGTAACATTTGATTGATTTTGGGGGGGGGTGGGGGGGGGGGGCGATCCTGATTTAATATTTCTGAAACAAATTGACGTATTCACTTAGAACTCTACTAAACTGAATTATCAAAACTACTGCCAAAAGTTTTTGAAATATCAGATTATTATTTTTTCAACACCAGAATATAAACTGAATTCTATGATTATGAATGTTGCCCATCACAGGTTCTTTAAACCACCGCGGGTTATAAATGATATTCCTTCCGAATCATGTCGCCAGTACCTTGAACTCTTTATTTACAAAGGAGTCAACATAAGTAATATTCTTCGTCTTAAAAAAGTCTTGTATTCCAACATATTTCAACTTCAAGTCTACACCTTGTATTTCCTACAAATATACTTCAACTATTTTATCCAAACTTTTAAAGTACATTTAGAAAAATCGACGACGATTTATCTATTAACAATAATCATTTTTACTTATACGTCGATTCGATATATCCCAGTGAATTCGAAATAAAAGACACCACAGACTCTTCCACATCTGCCTAGTACTTAGATATTTTATTGAATATAGATGTTAACGGCAAACTAACAACTGAGTGACAAACGGGATGACTTCAGCTTCTCCGCTGTCAGTTTCCCATATTTTTGTAGCAATATTCCGTCATTACCTGCATTTGGTGTTTGGGTCTCTCAGATGGTTCGATACGCAAGGGCTTGCACTGTGCATCGTCAGTTTTTAAATCGAGGCAAGCTACTAACAAACATTACATGGGTTTCAACAGTCTATACAATCTGTCAAATGCTGTCTGACGTGTTTCATACCAATTATTATAGCCATTCTTGACACGCTGTTTTTGACTACGGATTACTCCGTTTACATGATCAAGATATAGGGATCACGGCGGGTGTGACCGGTCGACAGGGGAGGCTTAATCCATCTAGGCACCTTATTCCAGGAATAATTTCATAACTCCTATAAGGAATAAGATATACCAGAGGTCTGTTTGCGAAACCCTTTATTTGTATTCCTTATAGGAGTTAAGAAATTGATCACTGTTCGTTATCTTCATCTTTCCATAGTATACTGATAGTTAACTATAATATCAACGTTTTTACTGTAGTAAGTCAAGTTTCAAAATTTTTCTCATACTTAACTATTATAATTACATGGACCTATAATGTTTAACGATAGTTTGATATATTTTTGTTGCAACTGGTACAAATGTTCCTTCAAAATGTTGTTAGTTTTTGGAGCGATACAAATTTCAATAATGTCACTACGGCGTTTGATTGGTAGAAACAAGATCAACTTCTTCAGAATGACTACATCCCTAGCCACCATTCTTGGTACAGAAGGATGTTACTCTAATGATCCATAACCTCCCCCCTCCCCCCCCCCCCCCTCAAAAAAAAAAAATTAAAAAAACAAAACCCAACATATAAAAAAGAAAAACAAGGGGGGAAATATACCAAGAGAGAGATAATTTTTGAAATTCTGTTCGAAAAATTAATTTGGTGATGGGTTTCACTACTTATTTAATTTGTTCTACAATTAAGAATTGCTTGTATGCCAAAGTATTTTACTTACATTTATATCCAAATGTGTTTTAAGTTTGAACAACTTTTTAATGCAGAAAATTCAACACATTGATAAAATTATATAAATTTATATATAAACCATTACTGAGAGAGTTAGCACTCCCGGCTAGGAATGTGTCCTAAAATTTAATTAATTCATGTCTGTGTCATTACAACTTTATTCATATTTTGTTATCTATCTCTACATTGTACTATATGTCAGTTTATGAGAATAAACATTATCATTGTCAAGTCGTCTTCCAAAAGTTTTCTTTTAATTGTAGGATGTCCGTCCTGGCTTTTAATAGGCTGCACTAATCACGCCAGGTGAGTGATTCAGTTTCGTGAGAGCTTTTTGTTTTCTATCATTAATCCCGGCTACAGGGGAAAACCCCCAATGATATAACGAACACTACAAAATAACTGTGTAAAGAATGAATGTCTAGTTATTTTTATTATATGTCTGACGAAATGTAAAGGTATTTTCTGCATATTCGAAACTGCCCACTATACATCATCTTATATCTATACTATTTATATACAGAAGAAGATACTGAATTCCAGTAAAGTTAATTTGCTTTGTACTCTCAAATTCTCCAAATGGTTAATGATGACGACGATGATGATAATCTTTATTTTTAAAGTCGGACATAACTACAGTGAACATTAGCTATATAATAGCTATTTACCGACTTGCACGGATGTTGGTGGATTAAATTTGAAACTAATAACAGAAAATAGAAGAGAAATGAAATTCAAAATTGAAGACATCGCTTCTCGTCATTTCATCAGAATTCAGATGATGATTTACATGCAAAAATTTAACATTCTAAATAAATTTGTATCACCAAGAAATACCATCGGTTGCGGTAGCTCAGTGGTAGAGCCTTCGCTTTGTAACTGGGAGGTCATGAGTTCGAGCCCCGCTTGTACCATGGCCACGTCAAACTTAAGACGTAGATATACATGTAGGTAGAGATTGCATCTTCGCCAAATGCTCGGCACTTAAAATTGAGACGCACGTGTCTTTCGGATACGACCTTAGAAACGGAAATCCTGTGTCGCTGCAGGCGTTAAAGAACCTTCACTACTACAGCCGTAAGCGCTACGCTTAGGTCTAAATTTGTGGCACTTCACCTACAGCTGGTGACGTCTCAGTATGAGCGAAACGTAAAACGAATAAACAACCAAGAAAAACCAAACACCAAATATATCAAATACTCACGTTAAATGCATTTAAGCCTATATACTATATCTAATACAAAGTTGCAATATAGTCTACCAGTGTACAATGCAGAACAAATTCCCAATATTCCTGATAACGAAATCACCTTTGTTATCAATGATCAATTATTTTTTAGAAGTACTGTTGATGGAAATAAGAGGTCAATCCATTTCGCATTCCTCTTTTGTTAAAAAAAATAAAGAGAAAAGAGAAAAAGAATTACAGGATCAGATAAAATGTCTTGAGGATGAAGAAAGTGAGATAGATCCATCTCGCATTGATGAACTTAATAAAGAATTAGAAAAGATCAGAACTGAAAAATTAAAAGGTGCAATGATAAGAGCAAAGGTGAAATGGATTGACGAAGGCGAAAAGCCAACAGAATATTTTTGTAATTTAGAAAAAAGAAATTATACTAGTAAAATTATACAAAGAATAGAAACTGAGGGAGGGGATATTATTACCAAACAAGATGAAATATTGGAGGATGTGTGTACATTTTATGAAACTTTATATCAAAACAAAACAAAGGATATTGCTCAAAAATGGGAACTTGATAAAGTATTTGAAAATACTAGAAAACTATCTGTGGAAGAAAAATTGGGATTGGAAGGTGAAATTAGTTATCAGGAAGCGGTATACACTCTAAAGAAATTAAATAATAATACAAGTCCGGGAAGTGACGGATTTACAACAGAATTCCTCAAATTTTTCTGGAGAGATATTGGACATTTTGTTGTAAGGTCTTTAAATTTTGCATTTAGAAATGGTACTTTATCGGTTACTCAAAGACAAGGTATAATAGTATGTATACCAAAGCATGATAAACCAAAACAATTTTTAAAGAATTGGCGACCTATTACATTATTGAACACTGTTTACAAAATTGCATCAGGCTGCATTGCACACAGAATAAAATCTGTCTTACCATTACTTATACATGGAGACCAGACAGGTTTTATATCAGGTAGAAATATTGCTGAAAACACTAGGTTAATATATGATATCATGAATTATACACAAGTCAAAAATATCCCTGGATTGATTTTACTTTTAGATTTTGAAAAGGCCTTTGATACAGTTTCTTGGGAATTTATGATACGAGTGTTGAAATTTTTTAATTTCGGTAACTCAATTATTGGTTGGATAGAAATGTTTTATAAAGATATCATAACAACTGTTAATCAAGGGGGAAATTTATCAAGATGGTTTAACAACCAAAGAGGCTGTAGGCAAGGCGACCCAATATCCCCATACCTGTTCTTATTGTGTGCAGAAATTCTTGCTATAAAATTAAGAGGTAATAACAATATCAGAGGTATACACATAGGAGAAGTCACACATTATTATCACAATTTGCAGATGACACTACTCTTTTTCTTGATGGGACGAGGCAATCTTTAGAGGCTACCATTCAGAAATCTGAAAACCAATTTTGGTTGGATGTCTTTAAGTCTTGGAAAAAACTTATAAGCCGCTATGGTGAAGATGATCAGACTATACTAGATCACATGTCCTCATGTGTTTTATGGTATAATGACATTTTTAAGATTAATAACAAAACAATGTTTTTGAAAGCATGGAGTGAAAATAATATTAATTTCCTAAACTCAATTTTGGACAAGGATGGAAAAATTATGGAATACAACACCTTTACATCTTTGTACAAAAATGTTAAAACTAACTTTTTAGAATACTTAAGTGTAACCAAAGTAATTAAGAAAACATTGAAACAGCACAAGATAGATCAAACTAATAAGATATCTGAACCTTTCATCCCAATGCACTTAATTCCATTGATTTCAGACAGAAAAGGAAATAAATTTTTTTTACAGTACTTTAAATAATGATGAAGTAAAACCTACAGGACAAGTGAAATGGAACGAAAGGTTTCAGATATCACAAGATGATTGGAAAAAAATATATGATAATGTATTTTTATTTGTCAAAGAAAGAAAATTACAGTGGTTTCAATATCGAGTTAATCATAGGATCCTAACCACTAACACTTTTTAAAAAATTATTCACAAAACAGATACAGATCTGTGTACTTTTTGTAGACAACACAGGGAAAGTATTGAACATCTGTTATATGAATGTGATGTGGTTCAGAGATTTATAAGAACTGTATATTCTTGGATTGCTAATACCTTCTCCTTTGATGTTTTATTGGATGAAAAAGAATACATACTTGGGTGTGCTGAAAATGAAATTACCAACATTATAAATTGCAACCATAAATATTATATATATTGTTGCAGATGTCACAACAAGACTTTAATGTTGAATTGCTTTAAAATTGTTGTATCAAACCTGTACAATATAGAATTGAAATTGGCAATAAGAAATAATTGTGCAGGAAAATTTCATGAAAAATGGAGATTATTTGAGCAACTTAAAGTCTGAGTAATGGTTTAGTTATTGAAAGTATGTATATATAAATATAACTATGTATATATATTATGTATCTATATGTGTATACATCAAATCAATATTATTCATTCCAAGTACAATACGAATGGTCATGTGGCAATATAAAAATTATATTTATAAATGTTCATCATAATTTTATGTGTATTAACACTCTACAAGATATATATGACCTTGGCTGAAAGGCTCACCTATACTTTAAGTTTATAGAAAATGTAGCCAGAGTACCAGAGTATAGCTTATTGTTTGATTTTTTTGTTTCTACCTGTACTGTCTTCTTTTCTTCAACCTTTATTTGTGAGTTGGTTTATTTACACCGATTTGTTACTTTAATGAAAAAACCCCATATCCAATGGTTAGGTTGGAATGTAGGGGTTAATGTTAAATCCTAACCTAGTATCATAATAAATTATATATACTCAAAAAAAAAAAAAAAAAAAAGTTTCTTTTTTTTTTGTTGTTTTTTTTTTTGTACGTGTATGAGGAAATATAGAGGATGGAAGGAAAGGTATTTTCTGTATATTCGACATTGCCCATTATATATTACCTCATGTTCATACTGTTTATATACCGCCATAATACAAACATTCTTTAAATAAAGGAAATATCCGTGCATATCAGAATCTTACTTTTTAAAGTATTTTATACTGCTCTCTACATTTTACATTTTAACCGTGTTGCTTACAGATGGGTATAGAATTACAAGAATTGTTTGACCAATTATACAAGATTACAAGAAAGATAAAATTTACAATACTCGACTAACACTGTTTTTGCTGTCTCGATGAGCTCGGACGCTTCTGCAGTTTATCTACATAATCTAACGCCAATTGCAGCAAAGCATGTAATGCAAGACTCGGTGCGTAGTTTAAATGCACATTTATGTGCATTATTCTGTGTACACCACTTTTGTCACTGTACACCCTCATTGACGATATTTACAAAGCAGAGTAACAATCGACTTTTAAAAAAATATTTTGAAGAGTTTAAAATTTGTACGAATTTTACATATGGATTATACAGAAAGAAAACTCAATAGCTAACATTATAAATCACCAACATTTGGAGGTGAAGGGTCTGAGAGGGGAGGGGATGCAAAGTTCAGGTATTTGATTTGACCATAACAACATCATTTTTAAAACGTTATAGAAAAAAACAACTGTCAGCGCTATACTTGAAATCACATCTACGTCACGTCGTATTTAGTACATATTAGTACTCGATTTTCAGTACAGCGATTACGTGTATTAATGTGACCATAACGTTTTAGTTCTTTTCAATCACTAGGCTAAAGATTGTAACAAGGGTGTGAGAGTTTAATCACATGGTAGTGAGATGTTTAATTTGTTTCGAAAAAAATATGATCCGGGATAGAACTAGTGTGCGGGATTTAGTTCCTTAGAGCGTTTCAAGGACAATTTATAAACCATTGTCATTGGGATACAGCTGAGATCTTTGGGATCTTCACAATCTTCAAGCTGATTCAAATTCTGTATAATGGTACATAGTCCCTAGACAGACTTCTGTGTAGCATTATGCTAGGGTTCAAATTAACATTCTATCATAGAGAATATAACTTTTCTTCAAAAACAAGGTGACCATTATGGTCAATTTCCAAAGGTGGTTTTTATGTGTTGTTAAAATTTTCATTATGAATTACAGTATATATGTAAATAAAATAAGTAAATAATATTGTCGGATTGTAAATTTCACTCGAATCTTTGCGTCTATACGATGGTGACAAAATATTAACTGTATTTCAACAAGTATTCTCACCGAATTCTCTCAACACAACTACACAAGATGAATCACTTAGCTATTTTAGGTCCAGTGACAGGGGAAAAACATTTGTATTCAATTATTAAAGCATCGTTTATCTTTTAATCATATTAACTTTTCCACGTTAAAACCGCTATAATTTAATGAATTAAAAGTTTTGCGTCGATAAGGAGAGTCTTCTCTTTGGTAGGGGGGAGGCTCGTTACACACCAATTTGTCACTTTTGGTTGGAGGCCCGGTGTAACCTTGCTTTTATCACTTCCCCGGCTCGCTAGCGTGTGGTCATTTATAACAATTAATAGCGGAGCTCATCTAGGTAAATAAGCAAGAGTATTTGTGTTCACTTAAGAGATTTTTTTTACCAAATCATGGAGAATTTTCTGGTAGATTCTGACTCTGCGACACGGGGTGATTGAAGTGGAATGCAAACAGACATGTTTAAAGGAAGTATTTAGAGCAGCACTTTGTTTTAAAGTGTGCATCGAAATTAGAAAACTAATGTGATGTCATTTACCCCATGTGTAGTTCTAATTAGGTCGGATTACAAAATGTTTTCGTAATAATGGGGAAAAACCAATTTCATGATTATTTGAATTTCATGGAACCCTAAACCTAACATGGCAGTGTAAATTTATCATGAAAAAACACTGAGATTAGAAAGTGAAAACTATTTTTTCATCGGCTGGAAATTTGCAAGACTTTTCTGAACATCTATACTCGTATGTTGTATGTACATGCCTTTTGTAATGTCCCCATTGGGATCCGGGTTAGAATAGATCTTAAGTACCCCTTGCTTGTCGTCAGAGGCGGCTAAATAGGGCGGTACTTCGGATGAGATCACAAAAACCAAGGCCCCGTGTCACAGCAGGTGTGGGACGTTAAAGATCCCTCCCTACTCAAAGGCCATAAGCGCCGAGTATAGGCCTAAATTTTGCAGCCCTTCACCGGCAATGGTGACATCTCCATATGAGTGAAAAATTCTCGAGCAGGACGTTAAACAATCTTTTGTAAAGTGTCTTAGTCAGGACTGTGGTGCAAATTAATACAGAATTATTTCACCTTCGTCTTCAAAATAGCTGCATTTGCATGTAGGGAGTATGGCTAATCCTATCCTTTGAATATCGTGATACAATCTGAGGAAATTGCATCTCCTAAATTTGACCTATCATCTAAGATCTCAGGATTCAGTTGGAAAAACGATAATTATTCTGCGTATTTCACCCTAAGCGGTTAATTACATCTTTATTATTTCATCTTAATTGCTTAATTGAAATTGACCTCTAAGTGATTGTCAGCGAACATCGACTCAGGTTAACCATGTCCAATTTCAATCACGCCGAATCGACTCTGTAGAAACATACGATCAACAACGTCATAAACCAGCAAGTGACGCAAAATCCGGACGGGCATGTACAAGGAGGAAATTCGAATTTCTGGTCTATCTCATTCCCCCTCCCCCCCGAAGAGCTACAGTTCTGCCTTAAGGCGCCCCTCAGACCTTCTGCCTCAAGACATTGCGTCCCTAACTTCTAATATTGGATTCATCCCTGGGACATACATGTGCAATGTAACTGCAATGAACATTAGCTGTGACATACTAGCTATTTACTGACTTGCACGGATGTTGGCGCTAGGGGTCATTAATTAAATATAAAACTGATAAGACAAAAAAGTTGGAAAATGAAATTTAAAATTTTCAATCACGTCGACACCGCTTCGTCATCTCATCAGAATTCAGATGATGATATACATACAAAAATTTAAACATTTTAAATAAGTTTGTATCTCCAAGAAATACCAGACACCAAATGTATATAAATACTCATATTGAATGCATTTAAGCCGTTTGATACATGAAACAAAGCCATTCATTAAATGGTTTTGTTTTTAAGTGCACGTGAGAGATTAGCCTCTTTCATCCACTATCTTTTTTCTTTTGAAACGTTCTCTCTTAAACGGTTAGTGTGTATTGCAAGAAGATGCAAAGTTTGGTTCAAACAGATCTCAACAAATTTCAGTGGATCTTGATAAGGCTTGAGGATAATGGTATTTATTTGATTGTTTTAACCAGGAGTTGAAAACATTTCATCAGGCGTTCGCGTGCGGTACGATGTGGAGTAATCGTGATGTTTTCTGGTTTGGAGATTTTTCAACATATTTCCTGTCTAAAATGAACTATAACACCCCATCCCCACCCCAAATGTTATACGTACCTTATATGGTCAATACTAATCAGTTTTGCTTCAAAAGAATGACAACAAGACTAACCGTTAAACAAAATTGAATGACAGGCACTTAGCATCAATTTTAAAAGTGTATTTCGGGGAGGGGTTGGGTAGGAATTGATTTACAATCATCTAACATTCTTCTGTCAAAATTATCGAAATAAATAAATAATAATAAAAACAATTACGTCATTTCATGCACAAGAGTGTAAATGTAAACAGTGCATGCATTGCTCAGTATACGTCACTTGTTTTTACACTTGTCCTCAACGTTCTATATCCTCGTGGTTTAGTTGTGTCTATACAATTCTGCTTAATACATACCATTGCTATGTTAGCTTTAACAGCAAAAATTCACTAGTGTTAGTAAAGCTTCGTTGTATTCCGCCACCATCTTTTCCTCAGAATATGTAATTAGGCAGTGTTTCGTATTTTTCTCTGGTACACTTTAGTTGATGCTTTGTTACAGCTTCAATTCATTTGTGATGCAAAAATTATGTAACTGATGCTGTTTATCATTTATCACACAGTTTTGCCAATAGAGATGTAGTTTGGTCACACTTGCCTACTTCCGTGTGCCAGACATGGCGCATTATTTACGCATGTACTTTGTTGTGATTGGTTGAATATCATCGTAAAGCATCTCTATTGATTAATTCCAATCATGTGACACTTTTAAAGAAAATTATTAAAGTAAGAGCTAACCATAAGAGCAGATAATCTGCCAGCTGCAGAACGCCAAAGTTTGAAAATCAACATTAACATAGCTACAATAACCAATCATACTAGATGAGGGTAAGACATGACAATTATCTCCCACCATACTGAAACAACTGTTATTATTGCTTGTCTATTCTATAGCCTATATTACGTTATCCATATTCCCTAACTGCTGTGCGGTAAACACCATCAAATCAAATTGTTTCATGCAAAAGAAACATTACTGATGATGTGCCATGTAATGAATTACTCTAGATCTTATGATAAAGATTTCTCTTTTCCTTATACCACTTGTATAACAGACTGAAAAGACAAAACTCCAAGAGTACCAACAATGAATTATACGATTATGTTTTGTTCTTCCCATTTACCGAGTGGCCATCTGTGGGGAACTTACAATGTTATAGTAAGTTGGTGTGTTATGTTTTGTAATCTACAGAATAGTCATACTGGATGCCATATTGGATACATACTGAACACAAGAGCCTTGGGGAACAAAGCTTACCTGTGTCACTCTGTTCTTATGATGGAAATTATACATGTTAGACTGGAACACTAACGTTAGCTCAATAACACACCAATACCTAGAAGCTAAAGACATATCAAGATGTCAGTTTACGAAAGGATTTTAGGGGGGATACTGTTCAATAAGGCTGGTATCACAGCAATACAAGAAAGATTCCAGACATAGTGTGCTATTTCCTATACTGTAGTCAAACAATGAAGTCCATCACATATGATATGTAGATTAACTAATTCTATCTTTTTTTGCGATTGATTTTCAATGAAAATTGAAAATCACAATAAGATACTTTTATTCTTAATCACTGTATTGATTTTTTGATGACACCTTTTCTATGCAGTCGCCAACCGAGTAAAAAAAATACGTAAACTATTTTGATTAAATGATTCAAAATATGTTTGGTTATAACGAAAGAAAAATAAATCGTGACAAAGCATCACAAAATATAAAAAATAAAAATAAAAAACAGAACTTGGAATTAAGACACTGGAAATGAACTCAGACGCCGACGTAATTCCAATATTTGCTTTAATAATTTAAAAGGAAGAAGATGATTTAATTTCAAGTGTCTTTATCTGCCTCATGCCTTTTATGATGACTTTCAGCTAGGTTAGCTAAAACAGTTGTACACTCCCGAAACTAACACTGAGCTTATAGAGACCAGGCTTCCTCTTTGATGTGATGACTATATCTCTCAGTGACGATATCGAAGAAAAGGGATGAAAGTTCCCTTACCTACTCTTTATCAAGTACATCTACATCTTTATCTTAAACAAGAAAACAGAAGGATACACCGGGGAAAACAATTATGTAGCGTTAAAGTCTGGGTGACGAATTGACCAATCAGGAAACTGAAACATACTTTAGTTACCACGTGTCTGGCTCATTAGGACAAAGCAATAAAATATTGGTTTAACTCAGTTTCGTATCTTTAAAGAGGAAGAAAATTTCGTGAAAAATATTGAAATGCGAAAGATCTGGAAAGCAATGTGATTCAAGGCACGCACATTTGGGTCTACACACGACTTGTAACTGAATGATGATCTTTTTTTAACTGGGTAATAATTCCGAATTAATCCCATCACATATCTGGAACATTTTTGAAGTGGGATAAAACTTGAAGGTAAAATAAATATCTATTACAAGTCAGACGGTGATTTGAGGCTTCTTTTTAAAGCTGAAAACAAATATTGTTTGAAGTTTGACCTGACAAACGAAGCATTTTTCTGGCATCACTCGTATTCAGGGTACACACATGCCGTATTGACGACAAAACCATTCTCTTCCTTACCAAGTGTGACAATTCATTGGATGAATATCCTGAGAGAAAGTTAATGATAACGATATTTACGCTGATAAAAAGTCATCTCATTCTCCAGTCGTGTAATTAAAGACTCTAATTATATCACCAGGCCATAATGATGCACCAGGGATTAATGTATCCCCGAAAAGATTATCGCCTACCTTGGACACCCAAGCTAGGTAAGTCCAGACTCGGGTATATCTGTAATAGAAATCACTGCTGCATTGTAAGGCAGATGCTGTATATTGATTAAGAAAGCAAACTTCCTGTCGATTGGTTTCAAGTTTTAAGTTTTATTATTCGTTCAGTATGTGAAGGTACGAAACAATTTTTACAGTAATCATTGTTTGATTACAACAAAGGTACGTGTATATAATAGACATTAGATAGGGAAAAAGATATATAAGAGATGCACTGTGTACATTAGATATGGACAGATCGTTAAGAAGGACAGAATATCACATTCATGTTGTTTTTTTTCTATCGACATACATAAATTCTCAATTGTTTTTATATTACATATTGGAAATTGACATCTATATTTATAAGGAATAAATAGTCTAATTTGTATTTTGGGGGTAAAAAACTTTATATCCTTATGATTCAAACTAGAATTTGTTACTTATATATTCTTTGACAACTACAAATTGATTAATTGATTATATATTGTGTAACGTCCCGCTCGAGAATTTTTCACTCATATGGAGACGTCGCCACTGCCGGTGAAGGGCTGCAAAATTTAGGCCTATGCTTGGCGATTATGGCCTTTGAGCAGGGAGGGATCTTTATCGTGCCACACCTGCTGTGACACGGGGCCTCGGTCTTTGCGGTCTCATCTGAAGGACCGCCTCATGTAGTCGCTTCTTACGACAAGCAAGGGCTTCTGAGGGTCTATTCTAACAACCCCAAGGGGCCACTACAGATGTTTGCATGTGTTTAATGTTAAAAAGTCAGTTGCGTGTCCGTGCATTTATTGAGAAATAACATATAATGAAGCAGCATCTACTTTTATTGTTGACAAAAAAGTGGATAATCTCATATTTTATTTTTAATCTACTACTCGCAAATGTGATTTATCAATGCAACAATCTTTAATCTGAAAAAAAAAAGACTAGAGTAACAATTGATTAATATGTAGTGTTTACGATACTATGGAATATACATTTATTGTATGATGAATCACATTTATCACATGAGATATGAAAAAATAAAATTGGTACCGTTTATGTTTTATAATACTAAAGTAGTATTTGAAATCTATAATTTATTTTGAGTAGATGATTAATCTGTTTAGATTTTCTGCACATTTTGAATATGGTATTAACTTGAAAAATAAAAAGATTATGCATTCAGTAATTCAAACATTCATTCTGCTATACTTTACAAATTTTCAAACATGTTAAGGGCTGACTTTGAAGCGACCTAATTTGGGTGTGGACATCGTGGTCACACAATTTATCTTTGTTGAGATGATGAACTTTCCTGCAAAGTCAACATAAGAAAACACGCCCTTTCCTTGTAGTAAATTAAATGGAAAAAGAAAGTTGTATTTATTCTTGCGAAACTCGAAAAAAAAAATTCAACTTTCGTTCGAAAGGATTCGAAGAGAGGTCCCCCTGTTGTCATTAAAGCACAACAGTGCCTCGCCCATATTAAAGAAATGAACGTCATGCGATTGATTAAACGGAAGATGAACTTTAGTTAAATTCTTTCTTTTCAAATGTTCACTACTTTAGTTTAAACAACATCTATTTTATTATTATTCACACTATTCAATATACATACGTACATGTCTGTCTGTCTGTCTGTATATATGTATGTATAGAAAACAGGCCAAAAGGTTCATTATGTTGATGCATGTACACACTCTAAACATGCTGCTATTAAGATTATTTCTTCAGGTACATGCAATGTGATTTTCAGATACTGTGTTGCTCCGTTGAATAAGTAAGGACTAGTGAGATCGATTTTTGATAGGGATCCTTGCCTTGGATATAATGATATGACTCTTGAATTCAGATGGATGACATAGGTTCTTCCACCTTCCCTCTCTCCTCCCTCACCGACAGTTGTCAAAATGGGTGTTTTAGTTTCTTATTTTATCTTTGAATGCGGAGTTTCATAATCAGTTTGCGTAAGCATTTCCTGTTGATGTTCTAAATAGTTTTTAATCTCTCGTCTTCATAATTTATACATAGGAAGAAAAAGATAAACATAAATAAATCGAATTACTATTAGCATTGCTTTGGTCGCTTATTGGAATATTCAGATTTATTTGGAATGCTCGGTCCCACAGCGTTTGTTCAAAATTCAACTTTACATATAAACATTGTGTATGCGACTAAATCATGAATGGAATCGAATTACATGTAAATAAATTATGAATTAAGAAATGGGAAATTAAATGAAGGTAGTTATTGACAAAATAAGATACAATTAAGATTTTTTTTTATGCATGTATACACCATTTGAACCAAAATTTTAAACATATTAAGAAAAAGGATCTTATGTCCAAAAACGAGGGGTTTAATGAGATAGACAATTTTCTCTGAATGCGGAAAACCCTGCATGTACCAATAAAGCCGAGCTGTTTGCATCTTGCAGTGCTAGAAAGTGGGATTATTTTAATAAATGAATGAAAAAAAAAGAGTTTTAAATTTTTAAGAGTCTCGAATTCCCAGATATGAATACTGTCTAGAGCAGTGTACTTTCGGGTCAAGACTGCTAATTGGGGTACTATAATGTTACGACTTCTAATCAGGTACTTTCGGGTTGCTGCTGCTAAATAGGGTACTTTTAGGTCACAACTACTAATTATTGTACGTACAAGGTTTTCAAAGGTCTACAATTCAGGTAGTATTGCTACACACACCAATCAGAGCCGACACGCAGACATTTTTCTGTGACAATTTTTTCATTGCCCTTCACAGAAATAATAGAAAATTCCTTCCACTTCGAATCAGCGGATATCAAGTTTTGTCTAATGAGAGTGGCCGCCCTTGTAACGATCTTCTGAATGCCGACTATACTATATAAAGAGAGGACTATTCGTGGAACGCCAAGGAGTTCAAAGTTCTAATATTTGTAATAAAGGCGTAGATAACGTGAGCAGTTTGGGTACGTGTCCTTTCAAAATTATGGAAGGGCGCAATTATGTTTGTCCCCCATGCCAGTTTCTGGCATGGGTCCACTCTGAGTGTCTTCAGCGACGGCATCCGCCGTTTTAGACGACAATCACCGTCGTCCCCAAACAAAATCAAGTTCAGACTCTACTTGTAGCAGGCCTCCCCACCAAACGTTGCCACAATTTGTAAGGTCTGAATACCCTCTTAGCTGATCAAGAGAGAGGCTACCACATCACTAGACAAGCAAGCTCACTAGCGAGGCAGTAGAAGTTCGCTATATACTGTCCACTACAAAATCATGTACTTAATGCGTCTATAGTGGCGAATAAACTTTGCAACATAAAGTATTTGATTTCATTCCAGATAAAAGGAATAGATCGAATATTTTAAGTTCAACTCCTTGACTGCTTTAACACTCGTGCATCTCCAGTCAGCTTTTTATGTGTGCATTGCACCTGCCTTCTTCACATATGGTCAGAAAGAAAACAACAGAGTCGGTAAGTTCATTTTTGAAAAAGGACCTACCAGACTAAGTTCATCGTGCTAGATTATGTGTAAATCAATAAAAGGTGCACATATTGTAGAACAGCACGCAGTATAAAGACAGTCACGTGGTCGGCACTCGGCTCTTTTCGGAAAGAAAGTGTGCCAAAAACGCAAGTCATATTATTACAGTGGCTGATTTAGAGGCCCCCCCCCCCCCCCACGTCCTTTGTGATCAATAGAAATTAAAAAAAAAATATAGTAGATCAACAGCAAAATCAAAAGGTTTGGTATTACAGATACAGACAAGTGGATAAAGACAAACAAATCAATTATTTTTGTTATTTATTGATTCTGTTATGTATAAAGTATAGCTATAGTAACCCATAAAGCCTCAAAACCCTAGAGCCCCCAGAACCCCAGACTGTTGCTTTTAACTCATTTTGAAGCCGCCACTGTTATATGTCTACAACTATACTGTTTGATAGTTTTTGGTTCATTTTATATTTATAAAAGACCGTAGTATCGTCACCTTTCTTAGAATTTAACATAAGAAAAATGAGCATGTAAACCTTGTTAAAAAAAACATTTTGGCCTAGACATGATAAAATTGCTCATAATATTAAACTTTCACATTTATACATATACAAGTTCACACATTTTGGGTTTTTTTAATGAAGGAACAGAATATTCCACAGCTGAACTACTGTTGGCTTCCTGGACCAAAAATAAATACATAAAAGAGCTAATCTGCGTATTCTGTGACCCCATTCAGACAGTTGCCCTAAACACACACGCAATTATATCGCTTATGGTCGAACTTCCTATTAAAGAGTAAAGGTATAGAACTCTAAATATAGGGTGCCCAAGCTCACCGATGGAAAAAAAACCCAACAAAACAAACAACCTAAATGGTATTAAATTCTACTCTGTATTCTAATATAATCATACATAATCAATCTATATTTCTACCGAATTTTATTTCGAAATTACGTATAATTTCCAAAATATACAGAAATGAATTAAGAAAAATGCCCAGTATTTTTGTTAGTTGAATCTTAATTGGGCCCTGGCACTGTACTACTAAACAGAATGTTTGCACATTGCAACAAGCAATTACATAGAATGTGCAACATTAGATATCATTTTTTGAATTTATTGCCTAATTCATAAACCGAAGTCCGTAATAGCTCCAAGTGACTGATAATTGTAAAACCGTCTGTACTTCCACTGATCACAGCCATTTTGACCGGTGCCACTAAATACCCAAATTAACTTAATTATTATAAATCGTCAAGCACCTGTGTTAATATGATTTTGATAAAAATAGACATAATAAGAGCTATGTATCTCTATAAAGACCTGTTATCAAAAATAATTTTGTACATTATTGAATTATTAATGCTCAAAATCAATATTTCAGTCTGTAAATCGTTTTGGGTCCTCCGTTCTCTTGGAGGAAGCTATCACCGTATTTTGCATCACCGGACATATCAAGGAATTGAAACTAGTAACTAAAAGTGAACGGTTGTTATTATCAGATGCAGAAAACAAATTAGAGGCTTGTATTTTCTACTGTACAAAATAATCATCATCACTTCATCATTTGTATGATGACGTCAAAGAAAGAATTTTTTAAAGTTGTTTTTTTTTTTTTCAATATAGTGTCTAGGCTATTCAAATATAAATTACTCCAGATTTAAAAAAAATCTGCAAAATATACCCCTCGCTAAAAAAAATGAAAGAAAGAAATAGAAAAAAGGAGGCCAGTGATGACGTTTTAAAGATGGAGATCAATGAAAAGTTTTCGCCTGCGATTAAAACAAGAAAGATAAATGAAAAAAGGTTTTCATAACAATCTCATTAAGATGTTAAGGTTTTTTGGTTTTGTTTTTTGTTTTTTGTTTTTTTTTTGTTTTTTGTTTTTTTGAAACAATATTAAATTCCAAACTTTTTTGTTTGGAATCGCAAAATCATGGTCACAGACTTCAAAGTTGAATTTAGGGACACTTGAACACAATAAATATAATTTCTCTGTTTTCAAATAGTTTTGTAGAAAATGTGAATAAATATGCAAAACATGTAAACAAAGCACCATTACAAACTGAATTAAGTTGATCAAATTATCAGTGTATTTGCTGGGTATTTGTTGTCAGAGCTTATCTGACTAGACACTCTCTGTAATCACTAGAACTCTTGACACACAGTGATTAAAAAATGGCCCTGGGTGCATCATGTTGGTAAATACTCTACAGTAAGGAAACTCCCAAACTTGTCCCAATTTGTCAAAAAATATGGAAATTGGAATTCAAAAGGAGATAGAAAAATTTGTGTGCATTGTGTCTTCAAAGCAATGATATCATAACTTTTACTTCTACTTTTATACATCAAAAGTAATTTTTATTAAGATTTTTAGAATAATAATAATAATGATAATGGTGATAATAATAATCAATGTTGAACTTTAAACTTGCTAATCAAATTTAAATCTAATGTGCAAAAAGGTCAAATGAAGATATATGTAGCTATCAGCAAGCACACAACTCCATTGTATTTTTCTGTCGGCTTTATGAATTTTCACAATGATGAATATAGAAAATAATGCTTTGCGAAGAATTCTTGACAGGTCATATATAAGGCGTGAAACCATAATCAATAATCAATACCATTTGAACGAATTTTCATATCTAGACAAGACGGAGTTGATATGGTCATTGTAGATTGAATATTTCTGTTTTGTACATATACGGTATGATAAGATAGGCTAAAACTTTTCCGGAGGTTTCCCGCACGTTTGGCGGTAACTGAATAGATAAAACGTTCGATCAAATTCATTTAATATCAGAAAAATGCCGTTATCTGATGTCCACTCACACAGGTGTAGGGGGTCTTTTACTTTCGTCTATAGCGCTTCCTTTGTTTTCGCTATCAAACTATCGTTTGTTCCCCGAAAAATCCCAACACTTCTTCGATAAAAAGCGTTACTTTTAAATCCTTAAATATGTATTCTTGAAAACAGCTTTCGATTTTCAATTCAATAAGTCTTCCTTTCTTTACCCGGATATGTCCATAATATATATATATATATATATATATATATATATATATATATATATATATGACTTCGCCCCGAAAGCAATTTGTTGATTGACAAGCCCAAAACATAAACCTGTAACGTGCAGTGTATATGCGTTTGTAGATTTAGTGCTAGTCTTTTTTGTACATATTTTAGTTACATGTATGTAAAACCTTTCCATTAGTCCTAAGGAAGGAACAGTCGTCTCGAAAATTGAATATAATTGATCGTGTCGTTGGTCATTTCAGTGCTTTATATAATTTTCATATTTGACCTTGCATACATTGTGTTGATCAGACATTTTAGGTATCTCTGGTATTGTTGGAAGTCAGTGCTCTCTCACTCTCTCTCTCTCTCTCTATCTATCTATCTATCTATCTATATATATATATATATATATATATATATATAGAGAGAGAGAGAGAGAGAGAGAGAGAGAGAGAGAGAGAGAGAGAGATTACGAGTCAAATATTCAAATGTTGTGATAATGAAACAATATCTATGGCAAAATGAGCATAATTCTAAGATTATCATCACTATAATCATCATCATCTTTTTTCTTCATTTTCAGATTCAATGCATAAACATCACTACCCAACAATGTTCCACTTATTCATACTGAGTCTTCAAGTCTCAATGAACTAACACGTACAGATATATCACGTGACCTTTTTGAACTTTTGCGTGGTCATGTGCATTAATATGTTTGAACTAATCTCTTAATAGAATTATAAGTACCACCAAGGAAGACGATATGCAAACATTCACCTTGAAAACTGCAGGTCACATCGAATTTCAATGTCAACAAATTCTCTAGACCATGTTGACATATGAGCGCTGATGCATCCATTTTCAATTCAACTGTTCTTATATATTAACAGGTATATGATATTAATTATTGTCGAAGAAAGGAGATCAAACAAATCAATCAGTGAATTGTCGGATCTCTAGAATGTGAGAATTTTCTCTGTTGATCCAAACTTTAAATTAGAGAAAAGAAAGATGCATAAAATATCATTATGCAGGTGCAGTTTACTGATATTTCACTTTATTTCAAGTCCATGATTGTTTGGTCGTGTGCTTGTTTTGATTTCAGGAAATAAACCACACAGGTACAATGGTTTGAGTGTTTTTATAAGACAATGTATACATACAAAGCAAATATGTAAATGATAATATGACTGCATTAAGCTTCACTGTCGTCGGGGATGTCAAATTCATATATGTATAAGTTCTTAGCATGCAATACTGTTTATCTTTAAAATTTATGCTTAAGAAATGTATTAAGTACTGGACAAGGCCGTCTCCCTCAAATGTCTCGTCACAGAATGCTATAGTAGCCTTTGCTGTAGTAGCAAAATACCATCACTTTGATGGTGGACCGGGATTTTAAAATGAAAATTAACAAATTTAGATTATATGTCATCCATACGCTAGAAACATTTGATCGTTTAAAATGCAGATAATTTTATGTACAACAGAATTAACATCTAAACCTTATACACTATATTACATGTATGATTCAATTTACATGAACGTTTCAAATTCCTCCCAGAGCATGCGAGTTGTTTTTTTTCTCTTCTTCTTTTCTCTTTTCTTATACATTAGGATCCTTAAGTTGAGACCATGGAAATACACTAAAACAAAATACTCGGTACCGATAACCTCCGACAATTTGTTGATTTCCCCTTGACACAGTCCTCATTTGTTTGTATAAAAATTAAGAGATCTCTAGTCTAATACTCTTTCCTCAGAGGAGCAAGAAATTTAAGGGCAAGGCAGGATATTTGATTTAATAAGACCCGACGTCCTACATTTAAGGTAAGAGTTTGGAACTTGTCACTTCATCTAACCCTGTTTAAGAAATTAGCTCGGACAGAAAGTTTGTTTTCTTTTTCTTATCTTAAATGGGAGGGATAAAAGGAGATGATAAGACCTCGGGTATTACTAAAACTGCTTATCTTTTTTTCTTGTTGTCACGTGGTTTGTACGTCATAATATGATCGATACCTACGGTAAATCTGGTGATTTTTCTTTGATTTATTTGTGTTCTGTGATAATGTAATCCGAAGCCATTCTCTACTTTGGGACATTTTCTGTGTTCGGTGTATGACAAGAAAACTGCAGTTGGATGCCGTGTTGCGACTATACACTGTTGAAACTGATCCAATGCTAACAATATTCACGTGGAGTTTACCTGTGCAATATTACCTGGCCTTTTTATCAGACAAAAAAAACCTTAACAGATATTGATAAGCCTTTTTTGTTTTATGAATTTTATGTTTAATCAGGGACATCTGCCGTTATCGACAGAGAAAATTCGAATGAATGCTATAATTTCCGCATCGTTTTAAAAGAATTAGTTCTAGTGCAAAAGATCGCCATCTGATTGCTGGGATTTCCCTTTCTTGGACTCAAAACATTCTTACCAACGCTCGAAATAAAATGGAATATACCAGGTTTACTTATAAAGTTATGATGCCCTTGGAATACCTCTGAATTCTCCAAATGTTAATAGACAGACACATGGACATTATGCCAACATCCGCAAAACGCGTGTGTAGAGAAGGCAGTTTGGAGACTGACAAAGAATCTTCCGGTGACATTTCACCCATTCAGACGCCTGATCTTGAAGCCGTTCGCCCTAAAACCAGAAAACACCCCAAATCGAGTCTAAAATCAGGTAAAAAGTTTGTTTTTTTTAAATCGGGTACTGCTTATTTGTAGTGCACGTGCGATGCGGGTCTTAGTGTTAGAGATAATACTTATATATGATTAAGGATAATGATAAGATACTGAACATGAAGCGAATACCGAACATTTGATTTCAGATTGGTTTTTCGGTAACAGTTACTCCAGGAAAAATGTATATTTGAATTGTTGTGAGAATCGTATATTGAGAATTTTTTTTTTGATAATATGATAATATTCATAGTCTATGAATCGAAACTTTTAATGATTATTATTTATGTTTATATGAATCAGAGTAGTGGAAGACTAGTAGTATTTCCGTGTTTGAAAATGTGAATGAAAATATTTGCATTCCGTAATATCCCAAACAGTGAAAGAATATCGGTTTCAGACCCCGATTCCCCATTCCAGCGCTGCCTGGTGGGCCAGCCACTTGTGAACTCGGTGATAGACATTTTTTGTAGTCTAGCCTTCTCACATATAGATATGTTTGTTTTAAATATTGCGTAAATTACAACCCTTTTGTTTTATTGCGTTCAATAGCGTAAGAGCTACATTTCACGCAATTTTACAATATTTTATTTGAAATTTTGGCAAGATATGATTTATTGATACAAGGGGAACGGACTATAAAATTGAATTCCAATCAGAACTTAAGACATCCTTACTTTACGTTTATAAAAGATACTGTAAACCAATAAAGATTTCTAAATATGCAATAAATCAGAATTTATATGATAAAGCGCTTGTAAATTATAAAAAATAGAAGATGTTGTTGTGATTTATAGAGGCTTTTGAATTTAAATATGTTTGTTTTTCGAAATATTACCAAGGGAGGTATTGAACAAAGTTTATTATTGCAGATTATATAAAACTTCCAAATATTGGAAGAAAAAAAATTTAGTTTGTAATATACTAAAATTTGCGCTTGCAAAACACCGAACAAGTATCAAAGCGTATGGCGATGCATGCATATATCTTACTGTGCAGATAGTACGTGCGACTATTTATTCTTAATTTTTTAAGCCTCGAAAATTGGGGGAAGGGGGGATGGAAAAACATGTAAACTACTTTAAAAATCGAGTATCTCCAGAAAAAAATTGTGAACAAGAATGCTATATATATGGTGTCTGAATGAAACGAGACGAAAAATCTTGATCTCAAGAATTTAGGAGTTTATTTTTGTCTTGTCATGTTTGCATAGTACTTCTTTGCAAATATTAGACTGCAATCATTTAATGTGAAAGCAAACTATTTCTCCAAGTAGTGCGGTTGCGAACCGCCAGGCCATTTTGTGGGTACACTGTATTTAGAATGGAGAAAAAAGTCATCCATCATATCAAGTGCTTTCGAGTGAAAAAGAAAATAATAATTCACTCCAAATGCATAATTGATTTCAGGGGTCGTTTAAGTTTAAGCACAGTGGTGTATGTTATGCACAGACAAGGCCATTCCTGCATTATTACATAACTAATGTCAAAGTTGGGCATTTTGGGGGAAGAGTTTGAGAACTAGGAACCATTTATTTTCAATTCGAAGGTACTCGGTAACGAAAACAATAGTTTGTAGAATAAAAATTTTAGTTGTATTATTAGAGAAAAAAAATATGATTAAAATATTATCAGGAAAAATGGGTTGGTACATCTGTGTCTGAATTACATGTAGAGGACCCAGTTTTACTAATCGCCGGCAAAACACAGCTGTGACATTATTCAAATGCTAATGATTGACACGAAGTTTTTCGCGAAAAATCATTAAAAATGATCCTTTCCCCATGTTTCCTTGTAACTTTACTATGTTTGATTTTTTTCTTGGTTTACGTTGAAACAAACTTGCCTAAACATTACTAGAGAGTTTGAGAAAGTTCTGCTTATGAATGAAAATATTAGGATTTTGGGTCTGTTTCAATTTACGTAACTTTAAAATGTTTTATTTTCAATGGTATTATTTTGAGTAAAATCGGCACAATATCCCTTAAATAATGGAGTTGTATTATGAATTTTGATAATCAAGAGCTTCAATTTCCGTCTAAGTTTACAGTTCTTAAAATTCAGTCAATAACAGAAATCAGAAAAACAAGTGCGAGCGAAATGAGGGTCTGCAAAGGGAATTTGTGTATTTTTTTCTCTAGATATAATATTTGTAGGTTTAACAAATGCTAGAATATTTTTTGTTTCATTGTTGTTGAAAATATAAGAATTACTTTTCCTAAAACGAGAAAAAAAAGTTCAAGCGTCATTTTGAATTTGGAATGAATTTTCCCATGAGGGCCCCATTTAGGATCAAAATATCATTTCAATTTCTGATATCATTTAAGGTGTTCCCATGCCCCCTTTTCTGATTTATAACCTTTAAGAAAAAACAACAAAAAACTGCAAAATAACTACACTGTATCACTCACGTTTACTTGAGAAATCGATGCTTTAATTTTTATGAATAAAATACATTGTCGTCATCGGATAGAAGGAGAAAAATATGAAAAGATGGGGGAATTTATGATAATTGAAATAAGCATAATATGTAAAGGAAAAAGAAAGTCTTTAAAAACATTGTGTATTTCTTTTATCATGTGTGATAAGTTCCAGTCCCCCGCTGTGGCACATTTATTGCTAAAACAACAAGGCGTCAGTGATACGCCCTTTATGATGCCCCTGTTATGTAAGGACAGGTTGATAATTTGGTAATCTCCTTTAAGTAGAAGATTAACTCATTATCATTCTAATTGTAATCAGTCCAAAATGACAATTTTAGTGAGCATCTCGGAGAGAAAATCTTATGCTAGTTAGTTTTTCGACAAGTCCTATAAAATTAGATTTTTAGAAATAATTTCTTTTTCAGCCATCCCGTTCAACCTAATTTTTAAAAATTCGAAATAGAAAAAAAAAAGAGAGAGAGAGAAAAAAAAGAAAAAAATCTATTATGGTTGAAGGAAATCATATTATATTTTTATTTATTCGTTTGTCCGTGTTAAAAATATATATTGCATTATTGATGTATTTGATATGAAAACTTGCTGTGATATTTCATTTGTACAATTTGACTTTGTACGTTATTTCATACAATTAGCACCAATTCTCTTAGACAGTCAATATATATTGATAATATACTTTGGTGGTACTTTCCACTTCACAGCATATTAAACAACCATAGTCTGAGAAATATAAAGCTAGGGTTTTAACCCTCACGTTTCTGATCAATATGCACATACCAAACAGGCCGAAGAGGTACAGAGATCGCTTTTGATAACGATTTTTAATTTAAGCCAGATTTCAGCAATTTTATCGAGTGTCAAATCCAAGAGTGGTCGCCATCGACAATTTGATAAGAGTGAACAATTCTATGTTTAATTTGAACTCTCCTCTCGGCATTGCGAGCTTTAATTATTAACCTCATTGTATAAAATTCATCATATTTCCTTCTGTTTATATTGGAGCTTTATGGTTAGTTATGATCCCGTTTAGACCTAAATTAAAAACTTTTCCCTTCATTGTGATCGACCCTGGGGGAAAATGTACGTATCTCTAAAGAATATTTCAAACGTGTGAATTATTGTCCAGTTTTACTTTTTATCGTCTAATATATATATATATATATATATATATATATATATATATATATATATATATATATATATATAGCATTCCTACATGACTGTCAAGAATTTGAAGTCAATGGCAAGTCGCTAAAGGAAGCACACAATAAGTCTAATTAATGTAGACATTATTTGACATTACTTTGAGAGTTTGTAATATTTTAAAAAGTAATGGGTATTATTTCTTCTTCAATGAAACAATCATCTACCAAATGAATTTAGAAATAACAATTCATATCCATTTGTAAAGGTGAACCATTCGCTGGATTACTGCCCCGTATATCCAGCATTTAGTAATGAGACTAAACTGACACACATCCAATTTAAGACCGCATAATCCAGCAGAGTTTACATGTACATATATGACACTGTCCCGTCTTCGTGAAAACCCTAGCCAACGCAATTGTGCAAACTGGATTAAGAGATAGAAGGGGTATTATTGGGGCTCATGGAAGACCCTACAAAAGCTTTGACGGACTTTATCTCCGGACAAACACCGGCTAACGGACACGACTGTTTGTCTGGGGCTTTAGATCTATTGCGATAATGAAAAAGAAGGCTATGCACAATATTGTGGATTTAGATTGTGTCATATATAGGTTGAAGCTGTTGTCAATCTCATTGTTAACGAAATGTACTGCACAATTTTGTTCCCGTCGAATATGCAAGCGACTTGTAGTAATTCCATTTAGTGAACATTTTGTGACGAATCAGCATGCTACATGATTTCTTTAACAGTTTATACTTTTATAAATGTGATGTGAACGTTCAGCTTGATCTCTAGCATATTACATTAATATTTTTTTTCCAGCGGAAATATGTCGGGGGCGAGAACCAGACTTTGCACTGAATAACTTTAGAATCTCGAACCCGACGTAATTTGTTGTTTGAATTCCCGATCGAAAATTTTTACTTCATATGGAGACGTCTGTTTGTTATTGCCATGAAAATATAACAATAATATTATAATCCTAATATATATATATTTCAAAAATGTTTTAGGTTTTATGAGAGTAATTTACAAAGTAAGATATTTTAGAGATGTGTTTGATGTTCTTACGCTTTTAGTGAATTTATGTAGTATCCTACCAGCTTTGCTGAAAGGGGGTTATTAGTTTATCCTGGTCTGTCTGTCCGTCCGTCTGTCATTTTTCTTGAGGTTTTCCGGACTTTTCTCTGTATCGGATGAGGATATACTCGGATACACTGCAATACACTCAAAATGCTTGTTCTTATTACAACATGGAAGTTGGTATGTAAACGTTTGTGCTTCTTTATTTCTGGAAATCCTGTTTCACATGCCCATAACAGGGCGTTAAAGGGGGCGAAGAAATCAATTAAGCTCTATAAGAATCGAAACATTTTTTAAAGGTCTATTAGAAGTAAGAATAATTAGAATTACATATATTTGTATTAATATGATTAAAACATGTCTCTGAAATTCGTATAGTATTTGTCCAATAGATTTAGCTTCTGGGGACATCTGACAAACCTCCGGCCATAATAGAAAGTAATCTGTCTTTGGAAATTCCTGACTGTACGTCCATGATACAGTTACTTACCATTCTTGCATTTTAACAAATTTGATTTTAACACTCTTATTGAAAATGCAACCTTCTCTATAGTTTTAGTACAATTTTGTGTACAATAAGGCAATGTTCATTTCTAAAAACATGTACAAATTTCTGGTATAACAGATATATACTTTACGGCAATGAAATACAGATCAGTGACACACTTTTTAAATTCATTACATTCTTTTTTTTTCAAATTCAAATATTCATATTAATCTAACTTATTCAGTCGGGGATCTAGAGGGAATACGGAGTTTGTAACCCCTTCCCCTTGGTTGAATTTTTTTTTTTTTTTTTTTATAAAAGGTTATTTTTGTCAAATTGGGTCTTCCCCTTTTCTTCGGCGGAAAAGGTATAACTTTGGTTGCACCCCTTGAATTTTTTTTGGACCCGTCTCTGATATTCTAACAAAGAAGGTAGAGTCATGATGGTGTTTAGATAACTACAACACCCTTGTCAAATAGCTTCAAGTCTTTCATTAACCGATCCCTTCCTATAAAAAGAACTTGAAGGATACATTTATATGATTAATTCATACTTTATTACTTCCTGCAAGAGACCACGACAATGAAAATATCACATACATTTTAAAAGTAAATTACATGATTATATGATCCTTCTGTATAATGGAAGAATGGACGTCATCAAACCATTTTAAAACGCCTTGAAAGTATCATACACTACGATAACCATGGTATCCCATGCATTGTAGTGGATGTTAATTTAAATGGCATACACACGGTGATTAATTGATTGCTGATCACCCTGTCCAACTTTGTTCAAATATAGAGGAAAGATGAAAGATATTTTAAAAAGAGTTACCCCTTTATTCAAATATATTGTCTTCCCCTGGAGATCCCGGTCAGTTCACCTTGCTTGTCGTATGAGGCGGCTAAATGGGGCGATTCTTCGGATGAGACCACAAAAACCGAGGCCCCATGCCACAGCAGGTAAAAAGATAAAGACCCATCTCTGCTAAAAAGGTCATATGAGTCGAGCAAAGGCTTACATTTTTGAGCCCTTCACTGGCAATGGTGTGACGTTAAACAAAATACAAGCAACCAACCAAATATACAGTATATATTAAAAAAATCACCTCAAATATTAAAGAAAAAAACATCTTTCATCTTTCTCTTATGTTTGAGCAAAGCTTGCTTGTGTGATCTACAGTTAATTATTCTCTGCGAGTAAACGTAACAAGACCGTATATCTTGTCTTGTTACGTATATACTTTTTTTCACTAGGAACTTTTTGGACAAAATTTCTTCTACTTTCTTTTAAATGACAAAAAGCATGGGGTTCAAATTTAAATCTGTAGACTAATATTGATTACGAATGTAATTGTTTCTTAAACATACTTTGCTTAAATTTGATTTCCTACTATATATATAGTGATCTTCAATGTTATACCGTGTGATCTATGTTGATGGAAACTATTTTGGGTATACGATATACTTTAGTGTCTACAATTCATTGTGTAGTCAAATTAACAAGTTACCGTTCAAATTATTAAAGTTTCTTTTTAGAAGAGGTGGGGGAGGGGAAACTTTCAATATTTATTTCAGTTAAGGTCAGCTTTGCTGAAGTGTGGAGACAGTGAAACTCATGTTTGAAATGATGTTCACTATGTGGGAAAAACTCATTGTTAACATCACAAATAAAAGAAAGTTACACATGTTCAAGTGTCAAAATATGTCAACAGTTGTCAAATTATCATCATGTTTATGACACGAAGTGGTCTGAAACATATTTATCATTTAAAACGTCCAAACTCTCGTCTTCATTTGTGTCCACACATGGTTTCAATGCTGTGAGAAGCTATTCAAGATGAGATATATCGAAACACAACGTGCAATGAGTTTTGCTTTTTTGTTTTACCATTCCAAATACACGGACTATTACTTACTGTGGATGACATTACAAAATCAAAAGATAGAAAAAGCATTATTGTATGGTAACATTTCTAGATTATCGGTATAATATTCAGTAACTTTAGGAAATTCATTTTTATGACCTTTCTTCAATGACTATATTAAATAGGACAGTAATATCCCAGGAACGGGATGATACCATCATGAATGTTAGGAATTGCTAATGGAAATGATCGAACTGTTATCCAAACTGGACATGGCCAAAGAGAGGAGTTAACATCGTACGAACAAATTCCCAAATTATCGCAGTAAACAAATAATGTAAACAGTCGTACCACCATCGAAAATCAAGAACTGATATCAAAATGTGGCATTCTTTGGATACCTATGGATTTACAAGTATTTGTATGAACATGCAGTACACCTACTCTTCAGATAGATTTTCCGAGTGATTAGAAGTAATGGCAACTTATCAAATGCAATATGTAAGCAATTAATGTCCCACCCGGTATGTCGTTGTAGACATTCACAATAGCAAACCGAGTTAGTGATATAAGCTCGTGATAAGAGTGAAGTTACAGATATATCACAGCATTTTCTGTCTTGTTTAACAAAGTCAACAAAATAATTTTGTTCGTTTTGAACAGTGACAGAATCTCGACTCGTCATAGCAGTAATGTTGTCATTCAAATAGTGACCCTTTTTGTATAATAGTATAGGCTTTTTATCTTTACTTTCAGAACCTGATACAGACGACAGTCCTGTTTTCACAGATGACGAAAGCGTCGTAGGCGATGACGACAAAACCGGAAGCCAGGAGGCTACAGCGGAAGGTCTCGGCAATCAACAGCCACAGAAGAAAACTGTTGCTCAGATCATGAGGGACAAGAAGAAACAGACTGGAATGACCTTACAGTGGTAAGCAAAGTACTGCGAAATCCATGCATACGGTTTTTGTTCCACGTCCATAGAGATATCATGACCATCACAGAAGGGTTCTAATCTCATTGGACACACGAACCTTCAACATGGAAACAAAATAACAACACTGCATATGATTTATTTCTGCATATTGTCGACTTTGAAGTACTTGAAATGAATAACTAATTTTACTGTTGTTCATTGATTTCAGTATAAACTTAACTGTTTGTACAAAATATGTTACATTTCATAATATACTTTAAGCCGTAAAGTGACACGTGTTTTTATTTTCGATTCATAAATTCCATCAGCTGTATTGATAACTAGTCCCCACGATTTGACAAGGACCTCTCTTATTCCAAATTTTACACAATCAGATATTATTCGTGTTGTGAAGAGCATTTGTTTCAGACATGCACGAACCCTACCTTCCCCAAGCACTGCGCACTGCATGAGTCTGTATTCGTGTTCAGGCTATCGATGTAGGGTAGTTGCGTCTTTTGTTAGTCTTATCTCTCATTGTATAAACCTTTCTTCAGTGAATTTTATACACTGTGAAACACAATAAAAAAAAAGACCTTTTCTGTCATAAAACGAAACAAATCATGATTAATAAAATTTCTTCGAAGGGGTCCTTGCAGGAAAGTAAGGCGATAGGTATGTTTTAGACACTGATAAAATATACTGATGTAATGGTATATTTACAGATGTAGGTCCTATTTTATATTCAATAAAATCGAATTTTAATCCTCAAATAATTCACAGAGTAACTTCAACAAAATGAATTTTAACACCTAAATCACAAACATTATGATATCAAACAAATAAGACTCCTTATAAGAGGAAATTATTTCCACAATGAGTAAAGATCAGACATGGAGTTTTAAAATATCATCGGATGATACAATAAGGAAATGCGCCAAACCTCGTGGTCAAAGTACAAAAGCAGTTTCCTCATAAAACAAATGACGCATGGTTTTGACAGATGTACTTAATGGTTTTTTTTATCTGATTACGCCATGCGTTATTCTAAAAAATAACATTCGCTTTGGGAATATATTATAAAATATTTAAAATCTAGATAAAAATTTTCCACATCTGTAGATAAAGGTCGTTTGCGAAAAAGTAAACAGATAAAGCAAGCTGTTTATTTTTGCCTAAATATGCTCAAGAAATCATCCCCTAAGTGTCCCCTTCATGTCAAAGTTTTCAAAGCAGTTCGGTCTTGAGAGTAGTCAACAGCTATTGATAAACAGATAAGCCCCATTGACAATATATTTCAATATCTCTCAGCTGAAAACAGTTAGTTCTATCGTCGGTTTATATAGCAAGGGGTCTCGCCCAGCCCAACGTTTCGTACATGCAGGCAGTATCGATAATGGAGCCACATTTTCGAATGTGTATCCAACTGTGTGTTATATATGTGAAATTTTGCTCACGTCCAAATCTGATATTTGGACAAACAGCATGAAACTTCTACACTTGGCATCGATGTGCAATTTATCAAAACTGAAAGGTTAGAGGTTTTTATAGATTCGATGTCGCACACTGGATGGTATCTTTCCAGTGTCTTTGCGCCTGGTTGAGAGCGAACTAATCGATGCACTAGAATCTGCAGGTCTCTTTCACAGGTTCTAACTCGACTTTAACGAGAACACCTGAACACACTCTTAAACTACTCTTCTCCTGTACCGTAATACTATGAATATACAAGTAGTACCTTATCATTGCAGGTAATTATACAATATTTGATCATCTAATAGTATACACGACGGGTATTGGTAGTGCAAGCTCCCCCAACACACATAAAAGACAAATATGCACGTCGTTTACTCATACATACGCCAAATATTATTTTATCATAGGGTATGTAAATGAATCATCATAATTCTTTCACGTAGTAATATGTTTCGCAAACAATAAATATGGTATGCATGAGAAGCAATCATTGATTTTGGATGTGGCACATTGTATAAATAGTCCATGAATATTGATAGCATCATCTGATCCACAACACATCCCTCACTAATCCGCCATATGTATTATATGATTTAATACAGATATACATGCATCCAAGTCACGCTTGGCACTCGTAGAACTATTCTAGATTTGTATATTATACATTATTATTATTATTATAATGTAAACAAGAAACAATTTTACAGAAAGCCGTTATGAATATTTATTTATTTTTTTTTTTTTTTACAAAGAGCAATCATAAGTAACGACACTTGCTACAAAGTTTTGTTTTGTTTTTTCAAAAATGATGAAAATGAAAACTAATGTTTTTGTGTTTTGAAGTAAAGTGAGTATGATTTACTGAATGGAATGTTATTCATTCCCATAATTTCTCAATCGAGTCCAAACTAATGGGGACATTTGTGTAGAATTATATAGACAGGAGTAATATATTTCAACTTTTGAATGTCATAGAAAATTTACAAGTCCATTATTGTTTAGGAATTATATATTTGTATTTATTACAATCAATTAAACCAAAATATATAAATTTATTTCTTGTATCAAGTGTCCTTTTAAAAGTCCCGGGGAAAGTTGTCTGCGAAAAACGAACAACGGAGCCATTTTTATGCATTTTTGAGTAAGCCTGGGGGTTTACAGAGGTGTTAAAAACAGGTGTAACTAATACTCTCATCTTATATTTGTAACGTGTCTATGCATTGATTCAGTGGATTCTAAATCCAAGATGTTGAACGGATAATATATTTTGGCAAGCCTTGGTGGAATTCAGTCGTTATCGACATTTATTTTTGTTCTTTAAGACCAAATTTACGATTCGTGTGGCTGTTTAGTCTTAGAAAAATTGAGGGGAGGGGGTTTAACTGCTCTAATTCTTAGAAGTTAAGATATGGCAAGTAATATCTTTTAATTTTCTATATACTTTCAAGAATGAAAAACTATATCGCAGTTTGCTTTTAGGATTTTTCTATGAAAAGCTGAATGACAAATTTCAGTCCAAATTAACATTTGTTAAAACACACGACCTGTACTAAAACATATGAAGTGTACGGTCTATAGGATTACAACGTTAAATCCATATTTCCTGGAGCGAATAAAAGACTTATTTTCGACAAAAAATGACTCATCTTGGAACAATGTACCGCTACAAATTTCGTACTGACATGACAGGACTTATCGGTAAATTTATGACGGAATATCGCTCAAACGATATGGCACCAAGTTTGGTTAGAGTGAACGCAGGATCTCCGATAACATACATGGATAATGTCCCTCTATTCTTCTCTGCTTCCCTTTAATCCAGCCTTATCTTCCCGATGAAAAGCCAGTGTGCTTTTCTCCTTGAGCTCAATGACTCGCTCTTTAGCGTCTCCTGGACCAGACCAATCAGTGTCATCAAAATGCTTACTTCCGTTTAACGTATCATTTCATTAGAGTCTGACACTCATATCCAGCAAGTTCAGTTAATTGTGCTGTTCACAACATCCGTACAAATACAAAATTTCTAAAAGAAATATGCAGCATTACCATGCGTTATTGTTGAAAGACAGTAGTGTATCTTAGCTTTAGTTGATAATGTAACTTTATTGTATGATGTATATTCAGTTAAAATCAAATGGAAGTTATGGAACATAGTCAAATTGATAAAAAAAAATCGCAGCGTAGATTTTGAATTACAATGATTTTTTTTTACCTCCTTAACTGCGATAATTCGTCAGATTTTCATTAAAATATGCAATAAAATGGATGTGCAATGAAATGGATGGTTTTAATGAATTAAAAAAAGGTAATGTTAAGGATTTCTCCCTTCTGTTATGAATTAAGTATGTAAGAAGCTTTTTTCCCGGTAGGGAACAATGATGGGTTAGTATTCTTTTTGTGTAATGAGACAATAAATAAATATGTGCATTGAAAGAAATGCTAAATTTATCGTAACTGAATTGTCAATTTATTGTAAAATCAAACCTAAGTATTATTGTGAATAGGATGCTCGCAGCTACAGTACCACCGATTAAGAATGTGGTGTACGTATTTCCTCCAAAGGCTTTGACAGATCACAAGACTCACATTAAACTTGGCCGATGTTCGATATAAAAAGAAAAAAATTAAGAGGTGGATCAAAAGAAATAGTTTTTTAATATACAAGTCCTGTGTTGCGATAAATACCATGACCGATACAAATGAATCGCACATTAGTGTGTCCATGTAGCGTAGTGGTTAATGTACTCGCTTCTCACCATTAAGATCCGATTTCTATCCTCAGGATAGGCAGGTCCCGTGGGGATCAGGGTTAGAATAGGTCCTCAGTACCCCTTGCTTGTCGTAAGAGGCGACTAAATGGGACGGTCCTTCGGATGAAACCGCATAAACCGAGGCCCCATGTCAAGTAGGTGAGCACGATAAAGATACCTTCCTGCTCAAAGGCTGTAAGCGTCGAACATAGGCCTAAATTCTGCTGCCCTTCACCGGCAATGGTGACGTCGTCATATGAGTGAAAAATTCTTGAACGGGACGTTAAGCAATAAACATCCAACCAAGATCAGCAGTGATTTATGTGAGAGGGTATGGTGGTCGCCCAAACGAGCTTTCTGAGGGTACACCGGTTGTCTCGTACGTCAGTGATCACCTTCCCAACAAGATCCGAGCAAAATAGAGTTGTAGAACTTGTTTTTTTTAATCATTTTTTTAAAAAAAAAAAAGGGAGTTTACATTTAAATATATGTATTGTGCACGTTAGGCATGTATTATTCATATGTAGATTTAATTTAGTTTGATTTGTGTTTTTGTAGTCTATGTAAGAATCATGCAGAAGGTGATTTCTCTGTGACAAACGTGTGCCTCTCTATTTACATGTTGTACCACAAAATACACAAGTATCACGACCAATTTACCTTTTGTTTAGTTGTTTGTTTAAAAATAACCCGTCCAAACTATGTGTGTTGTGTGAGTATGTTGTCACTGTGTATACGGTTAAGGTGGAAAAAAAATAAAAAATATATATATATATATATATATATATATATATATCTGTGTGTGTGTGTGTGTGTGTGTGTGTGTGTCTATTATCATTTCTTGAACAGATAGATAAATGTCTAAAACAATTTTGTTCATTTCTGAAAGCACAGCTTTGGGTGAATTGTTACTGTGAAAAGTCACGAAACAAACTGAAAATCGGCGATGATTTATCAGCAGAGGTGTTTTATTTAGACACTGTATCAGAATATTCAAAAGGTACAACTTTTAGAATAACCACCACGGTCATTTTGAAACTTGACTCTGTGCCGTCAAAACAACGCACTTAGCAATCTCTTAAAACGCAACATTGATACCACAGTAATGCTTATTTTAAAAAGTTCAAAATGGCGTGTTAATCTCTCAGCCACTTAAGCTATCTTCGTAAGACCTTTAGGATTATCGTCTGTACTTAAGTCTTAGTGACTTTCGCCGTTACATTTTTGTCTCCTTTTCAGACAACCTTTGAGAGAGAAAAGAGGAGATGTGATTATCATTTTGCTATTCTGAAATACCCGGGTTGTCTTGTAGCTCAAGTTTGTTCTAGATAACAGTGGGGCTACTAGTATTTGTACATGTAATGAAGCTGGAGAACGCGGGCAGGGTGCTAGCTAAAGTAATTGTAATCATTCTTTGATAATTAATTACCACGAATGGTTGAAATGCTTCATCTATAAGCTAGACAGGCCTTACGTCTGCGGTATCAGTGATAAATAGCACAGCTGTTTGAGTTTATTCTCATCAGAACTTTGAAACTCTGATATAATATGATATTTGCTGAACATAATATATAATAGATATCAACATCGTCTTAAGTTGGTTGGTTTTATATTGTTTAACGTTCCGCTCGAGAATCTGCCATTCACATGGAGACGTCACCATTGCCGGTGAAGGGCTACAAAATTTTGGCCTATGCTGATCGCTTATGGCCTTTGATCAGAGGGATCTTTATTGTGCCACACCTACTGTGACACGGAATCTCGGATTTTGCGGTCTCATCCGAAAGGGTTTTTCCCCTACTCGAAGCACAGCTCCATTTAGTCGCCTCTTACGACAAGCAAGGGATACTGAGGACCTATTCTAACCCGGATTCCCACGGGATTCGATCATTTTAAAAATGTTTATTAGTTGAAATAATAAACAAGACACCTTGTACGTTAAAGACTACTGATGTATATATTTGTAAATAAGGATTTTCATGATTAAATTGTTGACTTTTTTTACCACAAGGAATCAATTTGCAAACATCAAACTCTCTTGTCGATATTTGAAATGGCGGAAATTGATATTGTGGAGTGGCTATCCGGGCCTTAAATAGGCCTACAGTGCATGAATGTTTGAAGTACAGTATGGGTACCACCCACAGTGCGATTTCATTGAAAATGGATTGCTTTAATTTACCAACTAATTCAATATATGCAATAACAGTAGGTTGTTATAGACCGTAGAGTTTATGTCAAGGTAAACGAGAAGATCTAGGCAAATATCACTTTTAATGAGTATGCAAAATGTAAACTGCATTTTTTAATCCAGGTTAAGGATAGGGAAAGCATTACAAATCAAGTGTATGTTTTTGTGTTTTATCTCTATATATCCGAAGAAGAAATCTATTCAAAATTACTCAAAGAATTAAATTTGAATCTTTCTTTGAATTTTTATTGATTTGTAAGAATATTTCTAATAGATGAATCAATATAGTTTAATTAAATTTGAATCTTTCTTTAAATTTATTTTATTTATTTGCAATATTATTTGCACCCTGTTATAAATAATTGAAATATATTTATTGTTATATTACATACATATAGTGGTGGATATAGTTTGTTACATACGAACATTTATATTTAGATTGTAGTAGTTCTATTTTTAGACTAATGTACAGTACTCGACTAACTGAAGAATTCTATTAACGTTGAGATTTTAAGTCATACTGACAGATAAATATCAGATACCATGCTGAGTTATCTTAGGCTCCAACAACTGCAATACTCTTTTGAATCCCAACGATATGTTTATGTTATGCTTGGCTACATTCAAGAACATACAAATTCTATATTTCATTCATATATCATATGTGTCTGATATTAGATATTAGACCAACAGTGTTTTATTTTAGGTGGGGCTTCTTTTGTTGTTTTTTTTCCTGTTTTTATGGTTTTGGGGGTTTAGTTTCTTTCTTTCTTTATTTTGTTCTTTTTGTCTTTTCATTTTATTGTTTCGGTCCGTTAGATTTTGATTTATGCATAGCTTTAATCTTTTCCACTTGTTTTTATTTATTTACTTTTTTATCATACTAGTCTCAGTAATGTAGATTCTGATCTCTGTGTCGCTTTCATTTTTCATTGATATTTAACCGAATACTAAAGGATTGTAAAATGGTACGAGATAAGGCAGAAGAATAAAAAAAAAATCTCTGTAGGAGAAACGAATGTTTATAATGAAATTAATTAGTGATTTCTTGGTGAATTTAAACTACAGTGAAAAGTTCTCTGTACACATTTCAAGAATGTATTTGACTCTAATTTTGCAAGAGTAACCTGTTTAAACATTGAATTAAACGGAAAATGTTAAAGAAACTTTTCACATGACTATTCAATATTTATATAGTGTAAAATGAATAAAGGAAAGGAAATATCAATATTGACGTCAATGCAAATTGATTTCTTCAAGTCCTTAAATTACATTTGTAACAGAAATATGTCTATAATGCACAAAAATCTCTCCAAACTCATATCCGTTATGTTTAGAAACTGTTTATGAGATAAATATTCATGAAGTAACTATGTAATTTTGCATGGAAATTGATTTATTTAACAAATCAAAAAGATTTTTACGAGAATTCAATAATATGCCCGTCGTAAATTAATTTATATCAGTAACAAAGCATTTGAAGTAAGGTGGTTAAATTATAATTGTACGATGATCAGGTAAAACAAACAGAATTTATTTAAATTGTTGTACGGTTGAAGGACTGTAAGAAATAGCTCTGGAAATTATCTGTTACCCTTACAACATATCCTTGTAAAAAGTCTCTCAGAGAGGAGAAAGTTCATTAACATACAAGTGGAGTCATACTGGGTTCAATTTATTTGTGGGGTGTATATTAATATGTCATCCCCTCTTGTAGGGATCGTCTATTTAACTTTCTAACTGTGCACAATTAATCCAGTGAAAGTGTCACCCATAATGCTTTAGTCGTCACAACATTTGGCGCGCTCCACGTGCCGTCTGCGAGTCTCAGGAATGGCGTGTAGCAGTTGTCTGCGTAGTCTCGGAATGGCGGTCGGGGGTTTCTATGTATTTACAAGGGACAAGGTGTGAAGTGCGTGGCTACCATTGCCGTCACTCTTCCGGCGGTGTTTCCTTTTGAAAAAAAAATCTTCATTTCTTTTATTGAACTGAAACATGGTGGGGAACCTTTATTGGATTAATTTCCTGTGAACCGAGTGTCTGAAATTGAATGTAACCCTCTGTAGCTTAAACAAAATATTCATATTTAATCTGTCGACCCTGACTTTCTCTTCCGCTTACTTCTTTCATTGAAGAGCATCTGCATTTTTGACTGGCGTCGATCTACCACCCTCAGAGTTCACGGTGAAGAGGCCACGCTGTTAAAAACCTCAACGTTTCTTTACAGATACGAACATTTTTACATACATTCTAAATAGGACAACCAACGGTATCCATTGTTTGTTTGCAGACTGTGTAATACTATTGACAATATTTGGAAACTATTTGTTGAAAGTCTATAGAGATTTCAAACATTCAATGAAAAGATAATGTAACTACACAGATATGTATTCAAACAAAACGATATGTGACTTAATTTTTGATCACATGTTGATTTATGATTTAGTTGTTAGTCTAATTCTGAATTTGCTGTGCCGACATTTGACAACCAACTACACTATATATGTATTAACTGGAAACAAACTATTCCAAATATGATAGCAGTTAAGGTGCAGACAATCCTTTAATACCTTGTTGCGTTTATAAAGAACAAACTACCAAAGGGAAGAAAGATGATGATGTGGTTATTTAAACAAACACACGTCTCGAAGTTTGAAATGGTGAAGTTATTTGTCCTTAAAAGATCAAAAAATCAGCTGTAGTAATCAATTAATCGATTATAACATTATCTTCAGTATTGAATGGAATTTAGCATTTCTGAAATTTGTTGTCATTAACTCTCCACGACATATTGGCAAATATATGTATAAATCTTATAGTTATGAGTAAGGCGCTCTAATATTACATATAATGTATGTTTAAGGTAGCTCTATACTCGCCCTATTATTGGGTTCAAAGTAGAAAAGCTGTAGTAATTTCCATTCAAGATAACTCCATACTCACATTATTATCTGATAAAAGTATAGAAAGTACATTTATTTCCATTTATTAGAGTTAAAACAAATTATCAAGTAAAATACGTAGATCATCGCACTTTTTAAGATCCGAGATATACATAAACAGAATCATATTCAACACCAGAAAATTGCAATTTTCCTCAAACAGCATTATCAAAATTTCACAAAAACTTGTTATCACGATATAACAATATTCATAACAATTTCATGAAAGTGTTTCTTTACAAAAATGTATGTAAAAAAATAAAGGGAAATATATCACATAATGGACTTGGTAAACATAAAATTTAAAACAGAGTTATTGCCCTTGGATTTAATGTTTTGAAACATGACTTTGAATATTCATATATAACTCAGACGTTTGAAATATTTTATGTTTAGCCAGATTATTTTGCAATAATTATCGGAAAAGACTCCACCAACGTTAAACAGCTTGATAAAATATATAAAAACTGGTTAAAATGTCAGAATTTAGCTTTAAAAGTTTAAAAAACTACTTTTATATATATATATATATATATATATATATATATATATATTCAATGCAGATATCGGGAAAATCATTGTATGATAGACGTGATTATTTATAGTATATATAAACCTTTCAGTATCAAATAGTTTACCAAATTTTTATTGCACCAACTAAAAAACATCATACAAAATATATATTTCTATCATTTTTACAATAGTAGTTTTTGCAATGCCTTTGACGTCACATGAGAGTGGAGCTACACGTACGAAGTCCGATGGAACGAGTGTTTTGAACATCTAAAAATTATTCGACGATTGTTGTAAAAATATCACTATAATGAAATATTTATTTATTTATTTGCTCAATAGATGTTTAATTTTAAATTCATCACACAGATATATAATTCAATGTCCAATGATATCACTGTATACTGATGGCAGATACATAACCGCTTCATATTCAAGAAACACGATTTATGTGACATGAAGTTAATAACAGTTTTGATTTGGTCGTAAAGAAATGAAAATTTTCAAAAGAGCCTCTTTTTTCTTGTAATTTCTGGTCTTTTTGATATTTTCTATTTTTCTGATATTTTCTATTTAGGAAACAAAAACTGAAAAAAAGAAACAATGCTTGTGCTTACGTGCAATGTATCATGGAAAAGAGAAATTTAAAGGGGTTTTCAGAGTCATGCAATTAAATAATCAAGTAGACTACGACGTCCGTTTCACTTCCTGGATACGAAGCGGAAGTATACATTTTTAACCCTCTGTGTAAATTAAAGAAGTATCATTTAAAAAAGAAACCCACTTTTTTAATGTATTCTACATTTTGTTAATTTTTATCCAAGTTATGGACATGTAAAATATGCCTCTGTTTAGTGACATTTGAGCGTCTGCAGAATTGTAATCTAAAATAGGTATGCACTGTTGTTGATGGCTTGCAAATACATTAAATATTGGTTGTAGCGTCGAATAACAATAATTCAACGTTGATCCAACGTTTGGTAATGAAACAGCGTTATTATTGAAATCTCGACTGTTTTTCAATGCATTAATTTTTTTCAACTCTAACTTTTCCAAAGAGGAGATATAATTATATGATTAATGATATATATACCTGTACAATTAACTTATAAATCATTTATGAATATCAGTTTTCAGTATTGAATTTAGTATCTTACTGTTTAAATATTACGAAATGTAGCATAATAATCGAGATAATTTTAGATTAAAAGGTTTCACCTTCCATTTTTATCAAAAATTTTACGAATTAAAATTATGAAAATTGAATCTGGATTCAAGGTCTTTCTCTTCATAAATAATATATACTTACGTTATATCTATTGTATGTTAATTAACAAATATTATCGATTTAACTGTAACGTCATAATCAAGCGACGCTAATCAACTATATTTTCGTATAGTTAATTAACCTCGGATGTACTCCTCGCGCTCTAAACATGAGTCAATACATCTATCAACATTCTCCGCAAGGTACAGCCCTTGTTACTAAAAAAATCGTATTCCCTTTCGTAATTTTCTGATTTGTGCTTTGGCATTTAGCATTTTTTCTTCATTAATTGCAATAATACTACAGGGTAGGGCAATCTATAAACTTGTTCACAGTTGTGACCTCTCACATTTGACAGGTAAAGAAGGGAAATTTGGCTGTTCACAGATTGACCTTTAAGTAGTTTAAATTACCGATTGATACATGCAGGTGTATCATGTGAGAAACCGCAACTTACATTCTAATGAAATTTGGAAATGAGTGTCTTCCATTTTAGCAGATAATTTCATTCCTGTATTTCTGTTCATGGAATACACACACACACACACACACACACACACGCACGCACACACGCACCAACACACACACACATATATATATACATACATATATATATATATATATATATATATATATATATATATATATATATATATATATACATATATATATATATCTTCTTCTTTAGGCTTGAAGAAAACTACTGTATATGCGAGGGCGTATGTCTGCCACGCTGTATACTGTATGCACATTACCTCGACTTCTGTCGTCAGAAGTCTTTAGAACCAGCATGTGCAGCAACGTTTGGAAAGGTAAGTAAATTTTACGGAAATGTTAGTCCTAGAGAACTCCAGTGAAATGAACTGACGTCATAATAGCCAACAGTCATTAGATTCGGTCAACTGCTGCAGGTATCGAGCACTCGGAACTCCTCCCGTGTCTCGTACCTCGCACATTTTGTAGTATAGCCGAAGCGTCACGGAATCATCCGAGGATTGCTGACTAGGTACACTGTATCTAGTGCGAGACAATCGGATCACACTCGGTAACCGAGGAGTTGCGATTGAGTGTCAGAATGTTTTTATGTAATCGTGCAAGGCAAAACGAATCAGATGACGTGTTAGCTGTTGTGACTGATGCTGACAGCCGTCATTTTCAGTGATAAATTGGTTCAGAGCGACCATGATAAACTTAGATGATTTTGTATTGAAGGGAACAGAAAGATCTAATAAAGATTATGAATATTTTTTTCACACTTACATTAACAGCTAAATTTGAAAAAAAAAAATTTAGATATATAGCCGGACTAAATATTACTTAGTATTTTATACTGATATATCAATAGTCTAAACTCTGACAATTTTCTATGAAATACGTATTTTTTTCAAATAGACAACTGAGATATAAAAGCAAATCAATTTTTTGTTGAAAAGTAATTCAATTTGTTTCAATTTATAATAAGTATTGTCTTTTCAATCTAGACTATTCGTCAAAAATTTCCTCACCTTACAACAAGACGTCTGGGGACCCGTGGACATTCGAAGTACGTAAAACATTTCACTTTGTTGTAGATTTATTTATTGTTTACAGAGTTTCAGATTTCAGCAATAAGAAAAATTTGATATGACTGACACTGTAATTGGAACTCTGTTATAATTCTAGGTACCATTACTATGGTATTGGTATTCGAGAAACCAGTCAGTATTATCATTCGGTATACACAGGGAAAGGACTTACAAGGTAAGATCTATCAAAACTTCACATGGAAATAAATTTTAATTAATGTTATCTATCATAATCAGTATTGTTGATATACAAGAGGACAGAAGATCTGTTTTATTTTCACGGACACAAATTCTTTTTAGTGAATTTAGTTTTAATAATTATCATTATTTCAAAATATATTTCTGGTTATCTCCTTTCACGCGCACAGTTTTAAATCTCCAAAGTCTCCCAAACACGGCTCAAGGACCAAAGCTTATAAGATTTAAGTTATTTATGAAAGAAATATAGTATTGCTTGTAACAAAATGGTATATACGATCTTCATTTGTAGTACAATATTTCAAACAAAATGCAAAATG